>CAUYQG010279436.1:0-43386 GCA_963574415.1 Tarsius wallacei | reverse complement strand
TTGCATTTTTTTTTTTGAGTTGGAGTCTCACTCCGTCGCCCCGACTGGAGTGCAGTGGCCGCTCCCGGCCACCGCAGCCTCGACCTGCTGGGCTCCGGCGATCCTTCCGCTCAGCCTTCCAAGTAGCTGGAACTACAGGTGCGCACTACCACGCCCGGCTGATTTTTTGATTTATTGTAGAGATGAGGGCTCGCCAACTTGCCCAGGCGGGTCTCGAATCCGCGGGCTCAGGTAATCCACTCACCTCAGCCTCCCAAGGTGCAGGATTACAGGCTGAGCCACCGAGCCCGGCTAAGACAAATATTTCTTAAACAGAATACTGAAAACTCTTGCAGTAAAGAAAATATTATAAAAACACTATAAATATAAAAATCAATGGCCTTTGATATTCCACATGAATATTTAAATTTTTTTGGTAATTTTCCTAATTTTCCCCAATATCTTGATAAAATCTTGATTGAGATAGCACTGAATATACAGAAATTTGGAGATAATTAGCATCTTTACAGCATTGACTCTCCTAATTCAGAAAATGATATATGTTTTGATTTTACTAAGGGTATGTTTAACTTCTCCCAGTAATATGTTTGTTTTATATTTTTATGAGAACTTTTATATATCTATTACGAAATCATCACTTAGCATTTGATTAACTTATGCCATTATGATTGGCATTTATGCCTTTTTAAAATTATTTCAAAAGTAAGTTAAAAGAAAATAGATTTGTCTGTATTGACTATATCCAGTAGCCTTGTTAAATATTTATAAATAATTGTCACAAGTAATCCACATATTATTTTGTACTTTCTAAATATACAATTATTTCATCTAAAATAATACCAGTTGTATATCCTTAAATATAATTATTATACATTTTAGTTCTCTATCTGGGTTTATTTCAATGTCATTATATGAATAAGTATTTAACATTCAAAATTCTTTTGCTAAGTTGATTATTTTAAGTTGTCAGATATTAATTTTCAGTAATGCGTATTGCTCTAAATTCTAATTTATCGACTATTAATATGGCAACACTATATTAATATCACATAGTTTAAAAAATTTTTGGTTCTAAAATGATAATCCTTGACTTTATATAGTTATTTAATCTATTTACACTTAATGTAATAACTGATTTTATTATGTACAATTTTTATATTTTCCTACTTGCTCTACCCATTTTTTCTCATTTTTTCTCCAATATTGTCTCTTTTTTTGTTCTGTAGGTGGAATATTTTATCTTTCTCCTTTTTCCCTCATGTTTCAGTTTATTGTTAGCAGGATACAAATGAATCAATTTTTCAAATGGCTAATCAGATTATAAGTAAGGCTCACATGAATGAGAGACTTTATGCATAAGCAAGATTGTTAATAATTTAAAAAATAAAAGGAATTCCGTGCACATGAGAAACAAGCTGATGTCTTGGGCCTCTGCACTAGGTAGTTCCTTCCTTTCTTTCCAGGATCTGGACCTCTTTTGTGTGGACATACATGAAAACCCTAAACTCTAATTCCTGCCTCTGTCATTCAGAGACTACAGCAAATCCTAGTTGCTAAATTTGGCTTTGTTTTTTCGATTCTGTGATACAAGTGCCTAAAGAAAGCAAAAATAAATGTCGAGCCTCTTTTAGTACTCTCCCTTCACTTTCAGATCTTGCTTCTCAAGTGCATGTTGACAGTTTCTCTCTGATGCCTTCAATAATTTGATTAAGGTGTGCTATTCAGCTTTTATAATTGTACATGTTAGGAGCATTACTCTGATACAAGATATCTTCAAGGCCAGAAGTTAAATTTGTGTACATTACCTTTCGACTTTATTTTTAATGTAAACATTTAATAATTTAATTTTATCAAATGATCAGTCATTGGTTTTTTGCCTGTGTGTGTGAGATTTTCCTCTAGCTCTACCATTTGCCTAGGAAAATTTCTTTTTCTCTCTATGCTGTAACTTTCTTCCCACTAAAGTAAGGAATAGCTAAAGTAATTATTTCACATTGTTATGGTGAATATTATATGAATTAATGTATGTAAAGAACTTAGAACAAAGTCCATTACATTTCAGTCACTCAATTTTTGTAGGTCATTATAATTGCCATTATTATCTTCATACCCAAGTCTTGGGGAAAATATTTAAAACTTCATATAAGAGAATATATAAAGGTCCTATAAGCATATAAAATGCTCAATATAATCATTAATTAGAATAACCAGAAAGTTTTAGATTATCAAACAAGTTTACAGTATGACAATATTGTTACTGGGAATACTGGGAATTGAGATTGCTGATTATTATGTATTGCTGATGAAATTGTAACTTAGGAACACAATAATGGAGATGAATTTAATGATATAAGTATTGTAATATAGTTTTTACAAAAATTTGAAATATCTTATAAAAATATATGATAGAAAATATAATTATGATAGCAAAATACATTATAGTAGAGAATACAGACATTTAAAATTTTGATAGATTTTATATATTGTTATTATTTAATTAACCAGGGTATTGTCAGTTTTATTAGAGCTGAGGGCAAAGCAAATGCAAAAGAGTATTGTAGTTAACAGCTCTGGCATTGGGTAATTGCCTAGATTAAAATTCCAATCCGTTGCTACTAGCTGCATGACATTTGAAAAAAAAAAGATTAAAATTTTTTGTGTCTTAGTATCCTCATCCCTAAAGAGTATGTACGTAACTCATAGCATTTGTGTGAAGATTAAATATAAAACGCACAAACAGTATTTGACAAATGACAGACTTTTTTTTTTTTTTTTGAGTCAGAGTCTCACTCTTGTTGCCCATGCTGGAATAGAGTGGCAAGCTCATAGCCACCTCAGCCTTCACCTGCTGGGCTGGGCTCAGGAGATCCTTTTGCCTCAGCCTTCCAAGTAGTTAGAATTACAGACACAAGCCACCACACCTGGCTAATTTTTGTGATTTATTGTAGAGACAAGGTCTCACCCAGGTGCCCAGGCTTGTCTTCCATCCTGAGGCTCAGGCAATCCTCTCCCCTCGACCTTCCAAAGTGCTGGGTTTACAGGCTGAGTCACCACACCTGACCATGACAAACTTAAAATAGGTTTTGGTTATATAAGTCAAACAGTCGGTAGGATCTTTCTTAGGAGTGGTTATTAAAACTAAGACACTATAAATTGCAATCAGGATGACAGAGGAAGTATGAAATATGTCATCACTCTCAAAATTTAAGTCCATCTTCCAAATATCTGTAACTATAAATTAAATCACTGAGCAAATAATCTATTGACAGTATTGTTCTTTATTTTAATAACTCATGTTTGGAATGTATGCATGGTTTTCTGGAAAATATCTATACTTTATGCTTCCACATTATAAAGAAATATATTCTTGTAGATTGTCACAGTACTTCCAAACTCTAGCTGCCTTATAATGTGGTTTTCACATTTTTGCCGCTGTGATGATTCCCTTGCAGAAAGGTCTCATTAACTAGGGTGAATAATTTAACCAGGAAAATTTAAAAATCAGAATAATACATCCAACCACTTCCTTATGTTTACTAAAAATATCTTTACAAATGCAGCAAGGTTAAGGGCATGGATATGTTTTTCTGTAGTTTGTTTAGTATCAATATTAACTCGGTGTTTAAAAAATGATAGTGGAAAGATGAGAAATATTTAAAGTCATTTTTAATATGACTCAAGTTTATTATTTTATTTTTTATTTTTTTTCTTATTAATCAGTATTTTTTATTATCATATTGTGGGGTACAGTTAAGGATTAGATATACAAATATGCTTCCTTCAGACATCCTTGGTGATAAGAGGTGTCTCCCCGTCCCCAGACAGATATTGAGTATCATTAATCCCATCCCCCCTCCCCTCCCGTTTAATAATTCCATGTTTATTTTTGATAATTCTTTAAAGTGTCTTTTAGAAGTTTTATGGTGTCAAAATATATTTTTTGCAATACATACAAGTTTTTATAATGTTTGAACTATAGCTCCTTGCACATATTGCCCTTGAGAATTGTGCAGGAAAATATTTACCAAAATTTTTCTGTATAATTTTCCTTCAGAATAGTTTTTCAAAATAAGTAATTATCCCTAATTTTCAGATAAAATGACTAAGTTAAAACTGCACACTTTCCATATAGGTTGCAGAGATGTGGGCCTTGGAGTCTGGAGAGTGATCGGTAGGAGATAGTTTGTCTCAGGTCACTCTCAAAAATATTTTCATGTAGCAAAATTTGAAGCCTCTATAATTCACTTTAAAATGTTTATTTGACTCTTTTTATATTAATCTAACCAGAGATTTAATTTGTTCTACGAAAAAGAAATCATTACATATCTCTACCCTTGTTAATATTAAATCAGAATATTGTTAAATTTATTCTAAGCTATAAACTGTTTCAATTTTAAAAGAACGTGTGTTTTAATTAAGCAAAATAATGACAAAGTAAAGCTAATTTTTAGTATTGCTTTACTGTTTGTATATTAGCTTTCATTATATCTTAATTTAAAAAGCACGAGACTATAAAATAGAACATTTTCTTCTGTCTGGATAAAGCATATTCATTTTAAAATTAATAGTACATTTAAACTTTTTAAATTGTTGTAGTAAATAAACTAGTACAATATTACTAATTATTACCTTGTCAAAGTTATGAAATATTTCTAGGTAACTTTATAATATATATGACTTATTTTAAATCTATTTTTCAAAATTATTTGTTAAAATGCTCATCAACAATAAAGTATCAACTAGTAAATATTTATAAATGAATAAGGTGACAATTTCAGTGATATCAAGTAGTTTTACTATCAAAGCAGTGAATAATTAAATAATACTACATAAAAGTGAGCACTTTGGAGTTGTCCTGTTCCTAAGATTAAACAAAACTAACTTGCATAATGAAGAAGAAAAAAATGGATAGGGTATATTATCTGTGTTTAATATGCCTAACTTGATAACATTTTTTTCGGTGAGATATTAAATATGTAGGTATGTATACATTTGTGAGTGTAAATACTATGCAAAATACAAATAGATTAATACATATCCAAATTTTTTTTTGAGTTGAAGTCTCACTCTGTCACCCAGACTGGAGGGCAGTGGCATGCTCACGGCCACAGCACCCCCAACCTGTTGGGCTCAACGATCCTTCTGCCTCAGACTTCAAAGTAACTGGAACCACAGGCATGCATCATCACGCCCAGTTAATTTTTCTTGATTTATTGCAGAGATGAGGTCTTGCCAAGTTGCCCAGGCTGGTCTCGAACATGCAGGCTCAGGCAATTTTTTCACTTCGGTGTCCCAAAGTGATGAGATTATAAAGGCGTGGGCCACTGCACCCAGCCACATATCCAATTTTAAAATGTTGTTCATGAGCAATGTGTTGCATAGAAATATTTTTCACATAATTCTACATAATCAAGTAGGCTTAAAATAAATTTTGTGCTTGATCCACAAAAAAAGAAAAAGCATAATTTATATTGGTGCATTATATTTTATTATTTCTTTGAGAAATGTAATTGTCTTGGTTGGACATTGAAATTACCTGGAAATTTTTGAAAAAAATACATCTGGATTATAAAGATTCTAATTTACTTGAACTGGAATTAGATTTAGACACAGAGTTGTTTAAAATTCCCTCAGGTGATTCTCATATACAGTCATAATTGAGAATGACTTCCACAATGGAACAGGACAGCAATACTAGAACCATGGCAGAATGCCACAACCAAAAATCTGCCAACTTTACAGATCTCTAATATCTTTCATTCATGCCCTCTTTGTGTATATGTGTGTGTGTGTGTGTGTGTGTGTTTGTGTGTGTGTGTACAACATTGTGTTTAGGTATATGGAATCAAGGCTGTCATAGAAGTTTAACAGTCAACTAACATTCAGTTTTATTACTATACAATGTAAATTTTATGGATCCAATCATCATCCATCCATCTTTCCAGTACTTATGGCATACTTTCTTTACAAAAGTTCATACCCTTATAGGTGTACTGGTGGATGCGGAAGAGAGAGATACAAACCGCTGAAGCACATAAATAAGTGCTACCTTACTGTCTGCCAACTTGATTAAAGGAATGTTTCTTGTCTGAAGTAAAAAAGTGATGACAAAGATAAAATCTGGGGGAGGATGATTCATTTGGGGATGAGAAATTCTTGGCAGAAAGAATATTGGTGTAAAGATCTTGTGGAAAAAAGAAGCAGAGTATGTCTGAGGAGTTGCATGAAGGTCAAATGAAGAGAAAAGTGGAGAGTGAGGAAGAGGCAGCACAAGGTATAGTAAATGTAAATAGTTAAAAGACCACACAATGTGGATCTTTGTATGCTATTATAAATCCTCGCCCCCCTTTTTTTTTTTCATCTCAAGTGCAATGGAAAGCTACTAAAAGGTTTTAAGCAGTGGCATAATATAACTACATATTTTTTAAAAATCACACTGGTTGTGGTGTGGAGAAATGAGAATAGATGTAACCATACCAAATAATTTAAGTGAGAAATAGCAGTATTTTGTCCTGATGTGATGAAATTTGATATAAGAATAAATGAAGGACTTAGAAAATATTTTCTAGTGATGAGGATATGTTTATGTATTTTTGTTTTCTTACACTCCTTCCCCATCCATTCATCAACACATCTTTTTATATACATCTTATTTTTGTTAAGGCCAAATGTCTTTATTGCCCCCATCCTCAATTCCCTGCTCCCCACAGTACTGCTAGGAACCATCCAGGCCCAGGGGCCCCCTCCGAGTACCAGGCTGGTATGCTCCCTGACCTGAGGTAGACAGGGGTAGGAAAAACCTGGTGTTCGGCCTTTGGAGCTCTCCCAGTGACCACAGTTCTGAGTCCTGTGGGGTGGGGGACCCTGCCACCTGCCAGGTCCCCTCTCTTGGGGGAAGACCTTCAACCCCTTGATTATGGGGTTCTGGCTTGAGGTCCATGTTTTTTACATGAAATTAGCTATATGTGACCTTGGAAACTTTATTTATTTCTTTTTGCCTCAGTTTCCTTATTTGTATAACGGGTTACTTATGGCACTTACCTCATAGTTTTGTTTCAGGGATTGAATTAAATGATATAGTTAAACCACTTAGAAACATGCTGGCACATTTTAAAAATTATATCAGTATTCAGTACGTTGAAGATGATTATAACAATGTATCATGAATCTAGCTCTTTTACTCAAACGTCAGACTATAGTACCATTGGAGAGACTAAGGAAGGAACCAGAAAAAGATTTTACTATATCCAATGTACTACATGGCCTCTACTACTAGGGCTTTATATTTGATTAATCTAAGCAATTTAACATATTATACCAGAATCATAAAAAAAATGCCCTATCTAAAACATTTTGTTAAATTAATATATTTTCTCTTGTGAAAATCCCAAGAATAATTTCATGTAACATTCAGGCATTGTTAAAAAGCAAGAATGCTACACATATGTAAAGAAAAAATAAATAACAGTTGCAGTAAAGTATGAGGTTTTATTGTATAAGTGCCAGCTTTTCTTTGTAGCTAAGTGTTGTTTGCTTTTAAAAGAAAAATTATAACTGAGGTGCACTGAGATGAGTTGCAGACTTCACAAGTTCCAAATGGAGATATCTCAGAAGATAGTTCAAAAGATGAGGCAAGTGAACTGAAGGTTTAGGACTAGGTAGAGGAATACAATTATGGACTTAGCAGCAACTTGGATGGATTTAGAGTCTATCATACTCAGTGATCTATCACAGAAAAAAGAACTGAGTACCACATGTACTTACTCATAAACGTACACTAAACATTTATCATAATACTATAAGAAAGTGATTGGCAGTAGCAGAAAACTGCCAGGGGTTGGGGCCATAACATCAATAAGGGTATCTGATCTCAAACCAGGTGAAGTGGGACCAAAATAAGATCCAGAGTTTACCTGTAAAATGACCACTTATCTACCTAATCCTGAAATGTACCCTACAACTTTAAAATAAATAAATTAAAAATGCTTTTTAAAATAAAAAAGAAGCTGATTTCCTCCGGTTCTATGACACCCCTTCCCAGATGCTGGCTCTGGGACATGAAGACAGTTTCAACACCCCCATGATATCATCTCTAACCAATCAGCTGTGCCTAGCCTCCTACCAACCACAATCGCCTTTAAAAAAAACAAAACAAAACAAAACAAAACTCTGGCTTCCAAATTGTCAGGGAGGCAGATATGAGATATATCTCCTATACTTCTCGCTCAGCTGCTTTATGATATTAAATTCTTTCTCTATTTTTAAAAAAAAAGGATCAGGTAGAATTTTTACAATCATAATGCAAGACATTTTAAGTGAGAGGAATCACTTGAGCTGAAATGCAGGCTGTGTATGGTCAAGAGTGAATTGGTACTTTTAACTGGTTGTTATAACAATTATAGAAATGTGCCCACTCATAATTGATTGCTCCCTCTCCGCCTCCACTATTGCATTTGCTCAAAAGCCATACTTCTTACTAAGCACTCCAAGATAATGACTGCATGGTTGAATTACTAGCACTGGCTCGTTCTTCCAAGACATGGGACTCTGTAAACTGGAGACTTTGCCTCTAGGACACCCTATAGACCTGGCTGAGTTTTTCTTGGAAGTGTCTTGCAGTCTGAGATTTCTATTCAATTCACTTTTTTTCCCATTTTGCCTTCATAGAAGTTAGATATAAAATCTCTTCCTACTTTCTCCTGCCCCCTTCCTTTGTATCCTTCAAGGGGTGCTTTTATCTAATAAATCATATGAACATCTTCTGCTCAATAAACCCAAACTTACACATAGCTATTAAAAAGGTTGTAGATAGTCCTGGAAAGATGGCTGAGTGAAAACATTGCACAATTGAATATCTTAGCAAAGAAACCTATATGCAGGAGTGGACCTGGGGATTTGAAGGTGACCTGGAAATGCAAGGTGAGGTCTATCAGACAGTCACCTAAAAATATGAAGGACTGATAGTTCCAAGCCTCGTGACACCCCTAGAAGCGACCCTGGCATGAGATTGGGAGCACACCTTAAGAGACCAAAGTGGTGAGTGAAAACAACAGTATTTCTTCTCTACACAACTCATGCAAGCCTCTGCAATCTCAGCAAAGACCTTTCTCACCCACTACACCCCTTCCACACAGGCTGGGTGTAGATGGCTGCCCTAAATAGATACAGAGACATTGCAGAAGTCACTTGGAACCAGGGAGTCCGTTCCTGATAACTCCAGTGTTGTGGCTTCTGACCCCACTACAGAGAGGGGAAGACACTCTGTGAGGGTGCTCTATGCTGCATGGGCATTCTCTCCTTCTTCTCTCTCAAGCACCAGCAGGGGCAACATGACCACTTCAGGGAACTTTCTGCAGCACCAGCATCCATTGTGGAAAAAGAACAGGATTGCATAAGTGACTGGCCTCAGGGGGCCACAATTGTGATAGCCTCTCTCACAGAGCAGGGCAGTATCTAAGGGGTGGGGCATAGCCTCTGTGTAGCCTGGCAGTGGCCTCATCCACCTGCAGACTGAGGGAAAAATAACAACTCTTCACTGTTTCTCTTCTAACCCTGGGCAAAAGAGGTGGTCCCACCCAGACAAGAAGAGGACATTCCACATTTTCAAGAGTACTTGAGCCAGAGTAGAGATGCAGGGCAGTGTCTGGCCATCTGCTAATCCTCCTGATGAGACATACAACCTGGGGGATGAGACCTCTGGAGTCCCATCCAGGACCCTGGGCACCTGTACTGGAAGGAGGGAAACACCTCTGAATTGAAGGAAGAGTCTCACTCCATTTCCTACCAGACTGCATCACAAACACAGTTCCAGATGGTTTCTCCCTTGTTCACTGGATCAATCTGAACTTCTGGTAATGAAGAATTCTCTACTGTGAGTTCAAACACAATAGCAAGCCTTAACAGCAGAATAAGCCAGGCAGAAGAAAGAATCTCAGAGACTGAGGATCAAACTACTGAATTAACCCAGTTTGACAAAAAGGAGAAAAAGCTCAGGAAGAATGATCAAAGCCTAAAAGAGGTTTTGGATTATGTAAAGAGACCAAATCTATGGTTGATTGGCATCTCTGAGAGAGGAGGGAAAACTGAAACTCTCTAGAATAAGTTTTCTAAGATGTCATTCAAGAAAATTTCCTCTATAACACTAGAGGCGTGGTTATGCAGATGCAAGAGATTCAGAGAACTCATGTAAGGTATTACATAACATCATCTCAAAGGCAAATCATAATTCATCTTACCTAGGTGAGCGTGAAAGAAAAATTTCTAAAGGCAGCTAGAGAGAAGGGACAGACTGCCCACTAAGGAAAATCCATTAGAATTGCAACAGGTTTCTCAGCAGAAACCTTACAAGCCAGATGGGACTGGCGGTCCATCTTTAACATTTCTAAAGAAAAGCAATTCCAGACAAAAATTTTCTAGCCCCTCAAGCTAAGCTTCCATAATGAAGGAAAAGTATTAATAAAATTTTTCCCAGACATTCGATTACTAAGTGAGTATGCCAACTCAAGACCAGCCCTTCAGGAGATGCTTAAGAAAGTTCTAAGCACAGAAACAAACAGACAAACAAAAAAATGGCCTCACTTGTTGCAAAATCATAGGCAAGCACAAATTTTATAGACCACAAATTAACCAAAAAGCCTAATAAGGCAAAGCAACCTCCTAATAGCAATATGACAGAAACAAACTCTCACGTATCAATAATCAACTTAAACATGAACAGACTGAATGTGCTACTCACAAAACATAGAGTGGCAAACAGGATAAAGAAACATGATCCATCCTCCTGCTGCCTTAATAAAACCCATTTCACTTCAAATGACACTCACAGGTTCTAGGTAAAGGATTGGAGAAAGTTCTTCCAGGCAAATGGAAAACAAAAAACAGCAAGAGTAGTTATTCTTAAATTAGACAAAATAGACTTTAAACCAACAAAAGTCAAAAAGGTAACTCAGCGACATTACATAATCATAAAAGGCTCAATCTATTAGCAAGAAATATCTATTTTGAATATATACACACCCAACATAAGAACATAGAGATTTATAATATAATTGTGAATTAAACTAAGAGAGGACATAGACAGCCATACAATTATAGTCAGAGATGTACTACCCCACCAACAGCCTTAGATAGATTATCAAGGCAAAATATGAACAAGGACATTTGAAACTTTACCTTGACACTTAACCAATTGGGCCTAATAGACATCCACAGAACTCTTCACCCCAAAAGCACAGAATATACATTCTGCTCATCAACATATGATGAGCAGAACATACTCCAAGATTGACCGCGTACTTGAAAATAAACCTGCCTGAGCCTGTGGGTTCAAGACCAGCCCAGGCAACTTGGCAAGACCTCGTTTCTACAATAAATCAAAAAATTAGCCAGGCGTGGTAGCGCATGCCTATAGTTCCAGCTACTTGGAAGGCTGAGGTGGAAGGCTCACTGGAGCCCAACACGCTGACACTGGGATGGCCATGAGTGTGTCACTGCAATCCAGCCTGGGCAGCAAAATAGACTCCAACTCCAAAAAAAAAAGAAAAAAAAAAACCACTAAAAACAAGCATGAACAAATTTTGAAAGGTCAAAATCATACCAAGCATCTTCTCAGACAACAATGGAATAAAAATAAATTTCATCACCAAAAAGAATACCCTGAAATATATAATTTGCATGGAAATAAAAAACATACTTCTGAATGAGTTCTGGGCTAACACAGAAATCAAGGCAGAAAAAATACCTAAAAACAAACAAAAATTAGACAAAACACACCAAAATTTCTGGGATATCATGAAAGTGATGTTGAGAGAGAAGTTTATAACACTGCATGCACATAACAGAAAAATAAACGAGACCCAAGTAAGCAGTTTAAAATCACACCTAATGGAGAGGGAAGACAAGAACAATACAATCCAATAATTAGTAAAAAACACAAAACAAAAACTATAAATCATTAAGATAAAGTCATAGCTAAATGACTTAGAGACAAAAAAATACAAAGTATTAACATACAAAAAGCTGGGACATTGAAAGGATAAATGAAATTGAAAGACTCCTGGCCAGATTAATGAGAGAGAGATAGACAGACAGACAGAGCAAATTAACACACTATAAAAGAAAAAGGCAATGTTACAACCGACCCTGAAGAAATACAAAGATTATTGGAGATTACTACAAATATCTGTATGCAAGTAAACCAGAAAAATCTAGAGGAGATGGAGGAATTCCTATCATCATGTAACCTCCCAATATTGAAACAAGAAAAACTTGAGACCAACAACAATCCAAGAAATTTACTCAGCAATAAGAAACCTCCTCCTCCTCCTAAAAAAACGGGAAAAAAAAAAAAAAAAAAAAAGCCCTGAGCCAGATGGTTTCTCAGCTGAATTCTACAAGATATACAAGGAAGAGAGGAAGAGTTGATACCAATCTTACTAAGAGTGTTTTATGCACCCGATAAAAAGGGGATTCTCCCCAGCTCATTCTACGAAACAAATATCATCCTTTTACTCCAAAATGACAAAGAGCCAACAAGAAAAGAAAATGTCAGGCCAATTTCTCCAATGAACATACATTCAAAATTTCTCAACAAGATTCTAGCAAATCTTATGCAACAGCAAATTTTAAGGATCATCCATCATGACCAAGTGGGATTCATTCCCAGGATATAAAGCTGGTTCAACACTTATACATCAATAAATGTAATCCACCACATAAACAGGTGTAAAACCAAGAACCACATGATTATCTCATTAAGTGCAAAAAAGCATTCAATAAAATATAACATCCCTTCCTGATTAAAATCCTCGAACACCTATGCACCAAAGGAAGATTCCTCAAAATAACAAGAACCATCTTTGACAAATCTGAAGCCAACATCATATTTAATGGGCAGGAGCTGAAAGCACCCCCTACCCCTTAAGAACTGAAACAAGACAAAGATGAAAACTCTCACTCCACCTATTTAACAAAGTAGTAGAAAACCTCACCGAGCAATCGGGCAGGAGAATAAATTCAGGGTATCCAAACAAGAAAAGAGAAAATGAAAGTATCCTTCTTTGTAGATAATATGATTCTATACTTAGAAAACCCTAGAGAGTCTGTCAAAAAACCACTTTGGTCAAAGTCTCAGGATACAAAATTAATATGCAAAAATCATTTGCACTTCCATACACTAAAAACAAGTAGGCTGATAATCAAACAAAAAACACAATCCTATTCACAATAGCCACAATTAAAATAAAAAAACCTCAGCATCCATCTAACCAAGGAAGTGAAAGACCTTTACAATGAGAACTATAAAACACTGCTCAAAGAAACCAAGGACAACACAAACAAATAGAAGAATATTTCATGCTCATGGATTGGAAGAATCAATATTGTCAAGATATCCATTTGCTTAAGGCTATCTGCAGAGTCAAAGCAATCCTATCAAATTACTAGCATCATTTTTTTCACTGACTTAAAAAATACAGTACAGAAATTCACATGGAAGCAAAAAGAGCCTTTATAGCTAAGGCAATACTCAGCAAAAATAACAAAGTTGAAGGCACCACATTTCTAAATTTCAAATTTTACTACAAGACTACAGTAACCAAGACAACGAGGTACTGGTACAAAAATAAACACATAGACAAATGGCACATGATAGAGGAACCAGAAATAAAACCCCAGCAACTCAAGCAACTTATATCTGACAAAGCTGCCAAAAACAAATATTAGTGAAAGGAAACCATATTTAGCAAGTGGAACTGGAAAAACTGGCTAGCCACATGCAGAAGAATAAAACTAGACCCCCACCTATCACCATATACAGAAAATTAACTCCAAATGGATCAAGGACTTAAATGTGAACCTCAATCTATAAAAATTCTAGAAGAAAACATAGACAACACTCTCCTGGACATCCAAGTAGGCAACAAATTCATCACCATATCCTCAAAAGCAAATGCAGCAAAAGCTAAAGTTGACAGGTAGGGCTTTATCAAGTTAAAGCCTTTGTACAGCAAAAGAAACCAAAAGAGTGAAGAGACAACACGCAAAATGGTAAAAAATTGTTTGCAAGCAATGCATCTAACAAAGGCTTAACATCCAAGATCTATAATAAACTCAAACTAATTGATAGTAATAAAACAAATAACCCATATTTTTAAAAGTAGGTAAAGGACATGAACAGATACTTTTCAAAGGAAGACATTCAAACAGCCAACAAATGTATGAAAAAATGTCCAACTTCACTAATCATCAGATAAATGTAAACCCAAACTTCAATGAATTACCCCTCACATGCTTCAGGATGGTTATCATTAAAGAGTCAAAAAACAACAGGTGTTGACAAAGCTACAGAGAAAAGGGAATGCTTGCACACTGTTGGTGGAAATGTAAGCTAGTTCCATTTTTATGGAAAGCAATGTGGCATTTTCACAAAGAACTAAAAACTGAGTTACCGTATGACCCAGTAATTTCATTTCTGCAAATACATCCAGAGGAATACAAATCACTCAACCAAAAAGAGACCTGCACATGTATGTTCACTGCAGCACCATACACAATAGCAAAAACATAGAACCAACACAGATGCCCATTGAAAGTGTATTGTATAAAGAAAATGTGGTCCATATACATGATGGAAGACTACACAGCCATAAAGAACAAAATCATGTCTTTTGAAGCAACATGGATTCAGCAGGAGACTATCATTCTAGCTCTAATAAACTATTCCCCCCCAAAACTGCATACTGTATGATCTCATTCATAAATGGGCACTAAACATTGTGCATGCAAGCACAAAGGTGGGAACAACAAATTCTGGGTACTGCTGAAGAAGAAAGAGAAGAAGGGACAAGGATAAGGGGCACACAACCATCCATTGTTTACTATGTCCACTACTAGGGAAATTATATATAATAATTCTACAAGACATACAAGGAAGAGAGAAAGTCCAAGCCACACCTTCACGCAATTTACTTGTGTAGCAAAGTCTCACATGTACCCTAAAAGTATAGAATTTTTTAAAGTTTGTAGTTAAAATTGGAAAAAGGCAAAGTTTGGGCCCAGGATATACAGACTTCAATTATCAGTTGCAGAGGTGTAGATTTTATGTGAGACTCTGAGGGGCTGATCAAGGTTCTTGCATCAGAGAATGGCAACTTTATAACTTTACTCTAAGTTTAACCTTTATTTAACCAGGCTTCAGGATCATTGAAGAGAATATGTAGAGAGTCAAGTGATGATTCTGTTCTTCTATTTGTATAAATGAGGATGTCCATGTGTAAATGTGGCTATTGTGATCAAATAATACAGATGGGAGGTTCATCATTAAGGTAGTGTTAAAATGACATGATCTAGATTTTATTATTTAATATGACAACAAATTCTGGGCACTGGGTAAATACAAATCCATGTTTGCCAAATAAAGAGATTTGTTAAATTTTTCCACAGCAGAAATTGAGAGCTTAAGATACCATATTTGACTGTTGGCGAAGATATTATAAATTCAGTTGGTGTGTTGTTAAAGTCTGAGCACCTTTCCTACTTGAAAATTATTCTCTACTGCTTTACAGCAGAATTCTGCTAACACACACAGGCTTCTATGTATGCCAATATCAGCATCTTGAGATTCCATGCTCATTTTACTTAACGACATGGAAATAACTGAAAATATTCTTGCATGTTCCCCATTAGGAGTTCTCTTTAAAATAGTACTATTATTAGTGAAATTAATGATACTCAATGGAATATTTAGAATAACGAGCTTCTCCCAGAGGTGCAGTAGTTATTCTCAAAATTTTAATTCAGGGATGTAAAAAAAAAAAGGAATTCAAAAAGCATGAAAATGCCGATATACTTTTGTTGTTTTCTTTTGTTTTTATCAACAAGAGCCAGGAACTTATCTTTTTTATGCATATAAATATCTGGGCTTAACCTAATACCTGCCAAATATTTGAAGTTCAAGGCATTTTGGCAAATTAGTGAATTTAAAGAGTTCATGGCATATAAAAACTTCTATTGTTGCCTAACTTCCTAATTTAATATTTCTCAACTAGATTGCAAACTCTTTAAAAACAGATTTTATGTTTATACTCTGTGCTCCACATTAACATTTCCAGCATGTGCCAATAGATTCCTGCTTCCAATTTATTCTTCATATTGCTAATAGAACAAGTCATCCTAATACAAACATCATCAGGTACCTTTCTGCTCACGCCCATGTTTTATAGTCACTTTTGTGTTGCCCCAGGGCTCTTTATAACCTGGCCTTATCCTACTTTTCTGGTCTTATTTTTTGTTACTCTCCTAAATCTTTTATCATTTGATGTGTTTTCATGTATTTTACTATGGCCCAAATGTTCCCTATACTTTACTCCTCTGTACCTCAGCTAATCTGGTGAAATTCTACAGCTCCTTTCAGATCTAACTCAAGCAGGAATTTTCCCATAAGGTTGTCTTCTTTTTAGTAAGATATTGTTCTTACTGTGTCCATGGACTTGTAATACTTTACTTACTTCAATCCTTACTATGGGATGTTAAAAGGCACACTGAATATTTTGTAAACATGCAGTATTCAGATTACTTATGAAGTAACATCATATAAGTTCTTATCTTATATTCATCATGTTCTATTATCCCATATTTAAAATATGAAAGATGTCAATTAATGCAGATGCTATTTAAAAATTATTTTAATACTTCTTTGTATTTCTCATTTTACAAGTAACTTAAAATAATAGCACTGTGGTAAAAGTTAATTCATAATACATTTAATAACATTTATTCAATAAGATTATCTTGTCTCACTCAGATTTACAGTCCATCAATTGTACTTTTATTATATTTCAATAATTGCTAAATCAGATAAAATTAGGGAAATGATTCTGCCTTTATACTAACTGAAATGAAGCAAGTGGGTAGTGGAAAGGTCATAGTTTCTGAAGGCTAATTGTTTTCATTCAGCCCTATCACTTATTAGCTCTGTGATTTTGTGAAAATTCCTTAATCTCTTTGATTCCTACATGTTAATTTTTAAGTTAAGGCTAAACACTCTTCTCTATGTATTGTTCTAAGCAATGATTTATATTATGTTTTTAAATCTTATCATGTCTGTGACAAATATTTCAGAGCTGAACTATTATTTCTTCGTAGTATTGTTAAACCAATCTTTAGACGTTGAGGCCTATTGTCAAAACAATATTTCTCTTAGGGAGTATAAATTTTCAAGATAAATCTAGGTATAATATAAAATTATTTTAAAAAGGAAATATCCCACCAATGTCAGTCTACATGCATGTATATCGAGGTTAAGCCTCATTTGGAGGTTAATTTTACAGTATTCAATGAATTTAAAGGCAAGAGTTTTTGTACCATGATCACTTGAACACAATTTTCTTTCACCCAACTTTCAAGTCCAAATTCTTTGCTTCTCCAAGATAAACAGGAAATGGAATTTTCAGGCAACTGGATTGAAGGGAAGTTGTAAGATTGTTAGGATGTAGATTGTGGAAGAGGGGTTGTAAGATTGTTAGGATGCAAGTTGTTGAAGAGAGGCTATAAGATTGTAAGATTATTAGGATGTTCATGAAAAACTCCACTTTGTGGTTTTGATAACTTCCTGGGAGACACACTAGTGTACAGGTAAGAATCAGAAAAAGCCGGGCTCAGTGGCTCAGCCTGTAATCCGGCGCCTTGGGAGGCTGAGGTGAGTGGGTTGCCTGAGCCCACGGGTTCGAGACCCGCCTGGGCAAGCAAGACCTCATCTCTACAATAAATCAAAAAATTAGCCGGGCGTGGTAGCGCGCGCCTGTAGTTCCAGCTATTTGGAAGGCTGAGGCGGAAGGACGGCCGGAGCCCAGCAGGTCGAGGCTGCAGTGACTGGGAGCGGCCACTGCACTCCAGCCTGGGTGACAGAGTGAGACTCCAACTCAAAAAAAAAAAAAAAATCCGAAAAAAAAGAAAATGGCATCCAAGATGTTGCCAATTAAAAAAAACCCACTTCCTTAGCTTTGTTTTCCCATGATGCCTAAAAAATGTAGAACATATTGTTTTAATCTTTTTTAAATTGGAAAAGTACAGGAAATCTGCACAACAAGGAGGCCCTGTCTGTCCAGAGTTTTAACAGTGAACTGACAGTTTTGCTGCTACTTCATTAACAGACCTACTGGGATATGCTAATCAACTTAACTGGACACAATTAGCCTACAAACGGTAGTTCTTAAATTACTACATAAAAACTGTAATAGATATTAAATTGTTTATAATATGCATATATATAAATATATTTGCATGAACTTTACCAGGAAGATTGTGAAGACTGTGATAAAATGTGTTTGAATTGGGACTCAGCATCAAATGATTTCAAGATAATTTGAATGTGCAGGCTGAATTGAGAACTGCTGCTACAAGGGAAAATACAACAACTCTGGCTGGAGAGTAGAGTAGGATAATTTATAAACTTAATCAAATAAAGAAAATCACTGGGCAGTTGCCAAATTATTTAAAAGAAAAGGACCTCTAAGTGGGGTTCATTGCAACCATATAAAAGGTATGAAAATAAAAATAAATGTGTGTATCTATTCAAATAAATCTATTTTACTAATTTTTGAAATAATGTAGAAAAAATGATTGATATTAAGATCCAAATGAATAGCCTTGGTAAATCATGAGAAATAGCTTAAAGTATAAAACAAAGATATAAACACACGTGTATTTGAAGGAAAATAAATAGACTGAAGGAAAGATCCAGAATAAACATGTGAATAATAGTAGTATTGGAAAAGAAATGAAACATACCAATGTCATAATCAGATATCTGTTAGAAGATAATTTCTAAAACTGAATAAAAATTTTAATATGTAGATAAAAAATCCTTAAGTTCCAAGAAGGGTTAATGAGAAAAAAAAAATCCTCATTTGAATACATTGCTGTAAAATTCCTGAACATGCAAATGTTTTATTTTATTGGAGATGAGGCAGAAGTAGAGGGTAATTAGAGTATTTAATTGAGGGAAAGTGAATTGTGGGAAAAAGTCTGTTTTAAAATAAATAAGTCTGACTAAAAGAGCATTGAGTGACAGATTTAAACCTCCAGTTTCAAAAGTAGAGAATGAAATAAATATCTTGATCAAATTTGTACAAATTAAGGAAGAATAAGAAGGAACAAACTAAGGTAAGTAATAAAAGTAAAGACAGAAATAATTCGAATTGGTTAGCCATGATAATAAATGTGAAAAGGCTATTTTCTTGCAATAAGACAGAGATCTTCAGATTGTGCTCACAAACAAAAGTCAATCACAAAATATTACTAATAAGCACATAAAACAAGTGGAAAATTAATGCATTAGCAAAAAGTTTAACAATAATAAAATGCAAACAAAAATATAGCATTTGTGTTACTATTAATGCCACACAAGGACAGAGAAGGACATTTTATATGGCTAAATTTTACATACAATTTATAAAGAATTAATACTGATTTTACCACAGACAAAAGCCCTGTTTGAATCAAAAGATGTAATGGCTAAATTAATAAAGTAAAATCTATTATAAATGGAAAAGTGATAACAATATAATTACAGTCATGCCTTGCCTAACGATAGGGATACTTCCTGAGAAACACATGGTTAGGTGATTTTGTCATCGTGTAAAACTCAGAGTACACGTTCACACATCCAGATAGCATAGCTTATGATACAGCTGGGATATAAAACATTGCCTGTTGCTTCCAGATTACAAAACCTGTACTGTTTTTTTTACTGTGCTGAATACTATAGGCAATTGTAGCACAATGATATCTGTGTATCTAAACATATACAAAAACTGAAAAAATATAGCAAAATATAGTATAAAAGAAAAAATGCAGTATATCTGTACAGGGCACTTACCATGAATGGAGTCTGCAGGACTGGAAGTTGTACTGGGTGAGTCAGTGAGTGAGTGGTGAGTGAATGTGTAGATCTAATACACTCCTGTACACTGCTATAGATTTTATAAACACTGTAATCATAGGCTATAATAAATGTATTTAATTTTTTCTTTAATAATATATTAACCTTAGCTTGCTGTATCTTTTTATTACTATTATTTTAAATTAGGAAAGGTAGATTTATTAAAGTGAAGATATGTTATAATAACACAATGGGCAGAGCTGCAGAGAAATTTTGCTGTCTGTCGCTTTTCAAATTTATAAACTTTTTTTTTAATTCACGCTTATAATGTTTACCTTAAAACAGAAACACATCGTACAGCAGTACAGAAATATTTTCTTTCTTTATGCTCTTGTTTACACGCTTTTTTCTATTTTCTATTGTTGTTGTTTTTTAACGTTTCTGAACACTTTTTGTTGTTGTTGTTAAAAACTAAGACACAAGCACACACATTAGTTGGACCTACACAGGGTCAGAACCATCAATATTGCTGTTTTCTACCTCAACATCTTGTCCCACCAGAAGGTCTTCAGAGGCATTAACACAAGTGGAGATCTTATCTCATATCTTATGATACCCATACCTTCTTTTGGAATACCTCCCGAAGGACCTGCCTGAAAATGTTTTACAGCTAACTTTTTTTTTTTTTTTTTTGAGTTGGAGTCTCACTCTGTCACCCAGACTGGAGTGCAGTGGCCGCTCCCAGCCACTGCAGCCTCGACCTGCTGGGCTCCAGTGATCCTTCCGCCTAAGTCTTCCAAGTAGCTGGAACTACAGGCGCGCACTACCATGCCCGGCTAATTTTTTGATTTATTGTAGAGATGAGGTTTCGCCAAGTTGCCCAGACAGGTCTCGAACCCGTGGGCTCAGGCAATCCACTCACCTCGGCCTCCCAAAGCACTGGGATTACAGGCTGACCCACTGAGCCCAGCTATAGCTAACTTTTTTATAAGTAGAAGGAGTACCTGCTAAAATAATGATAAAAAGCATAGTATAATAAGTACATAAACTAGAAATATAGTCATTTATTATGATGATCAAATATCATATGCTATACACAATTGTATATTCTATACTTTTATAGGACTGGTGGGCAGTAAGTTTGTTTACACCATCATCATCACAAATGTGTGAGTAATGTGTCAATCTAGGGCATTGCAACAGTTATAAGGTCACTTAACCACAGGAGTTATTCAGCTTCATTATGACTTTATGGAGCCATCATCGTATTTGTGATCAGTCATTGATCGCAACATCACTATAAGACACATGACTATATAGTGCAAAATTCAAACATACATTTCTGTATGTAATTCTGGTAAGATATAATAAGAAATAGAAATATCTGAAGAATTAAAAAATCAAATTTATTAACTTAACTTAATTGATTAGCAAAACCTTAATTGATTAGCAAAAAAAAAATAATGCAAAAACCTTACATTATTTTAATAAAAAATACACAACTTTTGGATATAAAAAAAATGAAGATTTAATCTTATCAAATTAGAATATAAGCTACCAGAAAAATACCACTAATTTAGTATTAAGTATTTCAAAATTGTCCAAAGAATAAAAGTTTAAAGTCTTAAACACCCACACAATATGGTAAGCTGGTGAAGTGATAAATATGCTAATTAGTTTGATTGACTATTTCTACAATGCATACATAGATCAAAAATTATATTGTACCTTATAAATACACAAAATTATTATTTCTCAATTAAAATAAGTTAAAAATATTTTTGAAAAGTTGAAAATAATGAAAAACAAAATATGCAAATGTAGATAGTATAATTATATCCTAAATATTTTTAAACAGATCACTAAAAATAGTTTCATCTGAATGCCTCATTAAGAAAATTGGAAAAACAAGAATAACTTAGATTAGAAATGAGGAAGCTATTATCACATATTCATAAGAGATTAGCAGAATAAGAAAATGTAACTCTACAGCAATATTAATGATAAGTCCTAAATTTGGTCTGCCAAAATTTATATGTGATGGTTTTTGAAATTGGACATTTGGCAGGTGAATAGCATTAGGTGAGGTTATAGGGTGAGATCCATCCATGATGGATTATTGAAAAAGAAGAGAAAGAGATTGTTCTTTATGCTATATGAGAACACAGCAAGATAATACAGTCTGCAAACCAGGAAGAAGATGTGCATCAAAAACCAACTTAGCCATCAGGTTGATATTGAACTTCATGGCCTTCAGAGTTGTAAGAGACAAATGTCTAATTTTTTAAAGCTACTTAGTGTATGGTCTTTTGCTATAGATGTCTGAACAGACTAAACACATTTTGTTACAAAAATAAATGTGTGAAAGCATCTTGGGAACTGTATAGTGGGTAGAGGTTGAAAGAGTTTTGAAGTAGCTACTAAAAATATGAATTTCTGTGATTCTGTTGAAATTTTAGATGGAAATGAGGAACATCTTATTGAAAACTAGAGGAAAGGCAGTCCTTGTTTTAGAGGGACAAAAAGCTTGACAGTTGTGTTCTAGTGTTTTGTGGAAGATAGAAATTGTGAGTGATAAAATTGTGTATCCATATGTAAATTGTTGAAGAAATGGCTTGCTTCCTTCCAAGTGCTTATAGTAAAATGAAAATGAATTGAATTAAAGAAGGAACTGATGAGTAAAAGAGAACCAGAACTGTGAGATTTGAAAATTTTCAGTCTGTCCATATGGCAAAAAATAAGAAAAATTGTTCTAAAGACAAGATTAAGAGTGTGGCTAAACAATCATTTGATTAAAAGATTATGGTTACAACCCTTGGACTTAATCACACATTTCAATAGATGTCAAGACTAGAGAAGGGATTATAACAGCAAAGACACCACCAGTATGAACTGAAGAGGATATAAAAGAATGAGGCAAAGTTGTCAGACTTCTTAGAGCCTAAATGACAAAAAAAAACCAAAACAAAACATAGAACTACGCAGCTGCTCAAAGTGCCCTATCCTTCACAAAAAGGAAAGAAGGACCCTGAAGGTGATTTAGAGATCATCCAGGCCATCACCTTGGTTTTAGCTGGCCAGAAGGCCTTGATCAATGCCTTGAACCACCATTCAAAACCTTGCAGGCAGAGAGGCCTGAATCTTGGAAATACACACTCTTGATGGATTTATAGAAATTGGACCACTGTTCCTGTGGTTCTGGAGAGCAGAGTCCTAAATCAGAGGATTATTCTCAAGCTTTAAGATCTAGTGAAATTTGCCAAGCTAAGTTTTAAACTATCTTGTTACCCACTACCCCTTCCTTCTTTTCTCTGTCTCCCTTTTGGAATGGAATTGCCTATCCTATGCCTGTTCCACTACTGTATTATATTTGAAAGAACATTACTTGCCTGATTTAACAAATATAAAGCTAGCTAGGATTTTTACCTCAAGTTAAAAGGAACCTCTAGTCTCACCCATTTCTGGCTTGATTATATTTAGATGAAACTGTGGACATAAGATTTTGGAGTTTCATGAGTTAAGATTTTTAGGAATTTGAGGAAATTAATATATTTTGCATGTAAAGAAAACACATTTTGGGAGGCCCAGGATAGAATGCTATTGTAGGAAACATTGATGGTTCATATTCAAGACCTGTCTAAGCAGGCTGACGAATGTATCGATCTTCATTCACCAGCTCTTGGCAGGCTCCTAAATAATCAGGAGGTGGAGACAGGCCAATGAAAAAATAAAATGCCATTCTTAAGAAAATAGAGACAACCAGGAAAGAAAACCAGGGCCAACCTTATAAGAGGAAAAAAATAAAAAATAAAACTTAGGTGGCTTCTAGAATGATGTATACCCTCTAGTACTCAGCCAATGAGGAACTGGGAGAGGGATTTGCGTGCTAAGGAATAAATTGCTTGCTGTAGCCATCCTGGGTGTGTCTGCCTACTAGACACTCAATCTTGCAAGACCATTATTAAAGTCAGACTTCTGCTGTACTCTGAGTCCATCCTTTGATTTTGGATGGATGAGTTTGTTTCTCACAACTTGGAGGCTTGTCCAAGATTACCTGCATCCGTGAGAAGAAGACCCCAGCAGAGAGGGAGGTGCACCTCACCCGATTTTCAGGTGGCCTACTCTGCTCAGGTGTCTTGGGTCCCTATGGGACCACAGATACGCTAGAGACAGTTGCATCAGAGACAACAGAGGTGATACAGAGAAAGAGCTAGCAGTTACTATGGCAACCAGGCAACCTGTGCATGAGTCAAGGTAGGAAAACTGGACTCTAAGTAATGCCTTAGTGGTTGGGCATTTTCGGAGGTTGAGTGTGTGTGACTGAGATGTATCCTAGATAGGAAGCAAGTGTGGAGTCTCAGTCCACTGTTCCATTCTCCTGCAAGGGAAATCAGTGGAGACTGATGAAGTGGGTCCCAGCATGTGCAAGAAACCTCCAATGGGGGGTGTTGAGTACATAGGGAAACCTAGGCACCAGGGTTATCAACCTAGCCAAAAAGGGGGAATAAAAATCCTAGACCTCGGGGAGAAAAGGAGGCAAATGGTAAATGGCAAAGTAAATGGCCCAGGAGGATGGGGAAAAAGGGAAGAGGTCCCTTTTAGGGACATTCCTCCAGATATTCCATTGGGGGAAATGTTGAGATGATGGGGAAGCAGTCCCTGAACTAAAAACAAGGAGAAACAAAGGATGATTAAATACAATTGTTTTGTCTGGACTAGGGAGCCAATTCTCAAACCTGCAGTTTTCTGGCCACAGTTTGGCTTAAAGAAGTACCGGGTATGCCAGATCCTAGTTCTCCATGTTTATGATAAGGCTTCATCCTCACAAGAGGAAAGATTTTGCTCTTTGCTGGTTGCCAGGAGCAGTTTCTATGTTCCCCCTCAAGGCTAAGGGAACAGGCCACAAAGAAAAGTCCTGGGATCCTTTGTCCAGTCTCCCTCCCCCTTATGGGTGAAGTGTCTTCCAATTGTACTTCTCAGAATCAGGACAGCCTCATGAAAAGATATGGGCTTGTCTCCTTATAAATTACTGTATGGACTCCCATATCTGGGCAGAACTACAGACATTCCCACTACGAAAACTAAGAACCAATTTTTAAAAATCTATGCATTGGCCATATTTTCCACTTTATCATCTCTTAGGTTAAAAGGACCTCTTGCCCAGACTCAGTCATTTGAGTTTGCTGTTCATCCCTTCCACTCTGGTGATTTCATCCTCATAAAGACCTGTAAGGAAAACAAACTCCAGCCAAGTTGAGAAGGTCTCTGTCAAGTACTCTTGACTAATGAAACTGCTATGCTAACAGCAAAGAAAGGGTGAACACACTATACCCGAATTAAGGAATCAATAACTCAAGAAAAAGCCAAAGATTGATGGAAAGTATCTAGGTCCCCTGGAAAATTAAGGGTCATTTTAAGGAAAGTTCCATTAGAATCATGGGCCGGTTTCAAATTTGGTATTTAACATAGATAGAATATAAGATCATGAATGAGGTGGAATGTAACAGGAACTATCAGGGAGCACATGGATGCCCAATCAAGTCGGTGATAAATATAACAAAAACTCTAACACCACAAACGATTCGGTTTGATGCATGTCAAGTTCTACCCTGTGGGAATTTAGAAAATCAGAGACAATTGTCACAAACAAAAGAATACCTTTGCCCAGAACAAGGCACTGGAAATAGTAACACCAGTCCCTGCCCCAGCTTGGATGATGTCTGGTGGAACAACCAATGAAAAGAATGGACAGTAAGCCTGGGGTGAGACACCCCAAATTGAAAACCTTTAAAGATAAAATACATCTTTCTAAGGGCACTCTACCAGAAGTATGTCAAAACTTAGAATGCAACCCTATACTTTTAATTATTAAGAACCCAATTGCCCTAAATCAAGAGCCAAGGGGAGCATCTCGAGTATACAGATTAGGAGATGTCACAAGAAAAGACCCTCTAGGACAACTGGTCCTTGGGTTAGTTAATAATAACATATCAAATATACCTAAACCAATGCCAAGTTCTGGAAGACATAACAATCCTTCTAATAACAATCCCAAGAGGGTAACTATAAAGTCAAGGATTTAAGAAAGACACTTGAAATTGAGACAGAGCCGGGCTCAGTGGCTCAGCCTGTAATCCCGCGCCTTGGGAGGCTGAGGTGAGTGGATTGCCTGAGCCCGTGGGTTCGAGACCTGCCTGGGCAACTTGGTGAGACCTCATCTCTACAATAAATAAAAAAATGCCGGGCGTGGTAGCACGCACCTGTAATTCCGGCTACTCGGAAGGCTGAGGCAGAAGGATTGCCGGAGCCCAGCAGGTTGAGGCTGTGGTGGGCTGGGAGCGGCCACTGCACTCCAGTCTGGGTGACAGAGTGAGACTCCAACTCAAAAAAAAAAAAAAGAAATTGAGACAGGATATGGTGATGTCAATGTCTGGGTAGAATGGGTTAAATTCTCTGTGCATGTGCTCAACAAAAACAGTTGCTATGCTTTGCTGCAGGGCGACCACAGGCACAGGTAGTTCTATTTCTTCTTGGATGGGATACAGATTCTGAAGGGATGAGTTGCATAATGGCTCTATACAAAGACAAGGGTGCAAAGGGAAATAAAACCTGCAAGAGCTTGTCACATTGCAAGGGCAGACCAAGGGTGATCCCTTCCTTCTCTATAGGGGTGATGAATTACTCCTCTTGCCTCTCAAGGCAGGGAGAAGAATTCAATAAGCCTGTAGGAGACCTGGGTTGACCTGTACCCGTATCCTAAATGTCACTAGTAAATTGAGTCACAATTACTCTAACCTACACATCCCACGAGCAGATGTTTGTGGAAAGAGGGGCCTGCTCAACCTGTTGCCGTCTAACAGGACTGGGACTTGTAGTCCAATTGCTCATCCCATTCACCTTGGCATTCCATCAAACTGCTAAGGGTAACAGTGTCCATCACCAAAACCAAATGGCTCTAGAAGAATCTTTTTGCTCCAATGTGTACATAAATTCAATAGGAGTCCCAAGAAAAGTCCCTAATACATTTAAGGCCAGGAATCAGATAGTTACCACATTTAAATCATCACTCTTCTGATGGTCCACCATTAATAAAAATGTGGATTTATCAATTATCTATATTACTATGTAAAGGTCTATTAAATACACCTGGGATACCCTCCACAGGGTAGCTAGTCAATTGGATGCCACCAGCTAAATAGCATGGAAAAATCGAAATGAATTAAACATAATCCTGGCAGAGAAAGAAGGTGGTGTCATGTTAGAAAGGAATTGCTATACTTTCATCCCAAATAACACCGCCCCTGATGAAACCATCACCAAAAGTCTTACAAAGACTAACAACCCTAGCTGAGTGAGCAAAAAATTGCAAGTAATAATAATCTATTCACAAACCGGTTCAAAGGATGGTTTGAAAAATGGAAGGAAATGGTAGCCTCAGTCCTAACCTCTCTTATAATTGAGGCAGGACTCTTAATGGCAATGGAATGTTGTGTTAGCCCCTGTGTCCAGAGTTTAACAGGTAGTTAAGACACCACAATTTACAAACAGATGCTCATGATGGACCTGCAAAACAATCTAATGCTCATAAAACTATAGAAGATTACAAAAAAGAAAGTCAACAAATGTTAAGCAAATTTGAAAAGACTCTAAGATGAAAATGGATCAATAAATTCATAATGAAAAAGAGGAGGGAAGTTGTAAGAAACATTCTGATGGTTCATTTTCAAGGCCTGTCTAATCAGGCTGCCAGATGTAGCAAGCTTCAGACACCAGCTCTTGGTAGTCTCCTAAACAACCAGAAGATGGAAATGGGCCAATAAATAAACAACATGCTATTCTTAAGAAAAGAGACTTAACCAGGGAAGGGAGCCAGGGATAAACTCATAAGGAAAATAAAAAATTGAAACATAGGTGATGTCTGGAAAGATTGTAACCACCTAGTACTAAGCCAATGAGGAACCAGGGAGAGATTTGCATGCTAGGGAATAAATTGCTTGCTGTAGCTGCCCCAGGTGTGCCTGCCTACCAGACACCTGATCTTGGAAGACCACCATTGAAGTCTCGCTTTTGCTGTACTCTGTGTCTTCATGTCCATCCTTTGATTTTGGATGGATGAGTTTGTTTCTCACACTATGCACCCAATTGTGTACTCTTTAAATCTACATGCTAAAGCCCTGACTCCCAGTGTAATATTATTTAAAGATGGAACCTATGGGAGGTAATTGGGTGAGCTGAGGTCTTGAGATTCAAGCCCTCATTATATTAGTGGCTTTAACTATTTAAAGAAAATAAAAAGACCAGTACCTGCTCTCCTCTTATCACATGTGGACACAGCTAGGAGGTGGCCACCTGCAAGCCAAGAAGAAGGCCCTAACAAGAGCTGACCATCCTGGCACCCTGCATGGTCATGACACCCTGGATTTCCAGATTCTAGAAATGTGTAAAACAAATTTCTGTTGTTTAAGACACATAGTCTATGGTGTTTTGTTGTGGTAGTCCAAGCTGACCAAGACAATATGGTAAAAATTAAATAAATTATTCTGCAACTCCATGATATAATATACAACACAAAGAAAGTAGTAATTCTCTAGGTACTAACACTTGAGCATATTAAGTGAGAAAAGACGAAGATGCAGATCAGCTTTCTTTAGTTGTAGACCATAGACACTTCACTTTAGCTTGTCCCACCAGCAAAGTCTAACATGTTCCTCGAGGACATTTTATGCCAAGGGCTTCTTTGTCTTTCCTTGCCATTAGGCTTTGGATGAAATTTCTTTAATTTATCAAAAGCAATTATTTTTTTCTCAAATCTGTATAATCTTTTTTTCTTATCTTAAAAAGAAGCCATGTATGTAAATTGGTCCATATCTTTCCCAGGAATCAGTTTTCACCAAGTGAGGCAGTTTCTGTTTATAGATTTTGTCACACCCTTACCCAAAGACAATAATGACCACACACCTTAATGTTGGATAACACTGTGGAACTAGTGGTAATTTATGTAGCCATAACTTACACAGAAAGCAATAATACTAGTAAAAAATATATAAAATAGAAGAAATGTGAAGATTTCTATATGGGACTGGTGAAATAATTCTTAACCCTTTATTTTACATAGAGTTATAAATAAAAATAATACAAGGGAAAATGACTAATGAAATAATATAAAACTTCAAGTAAATTATTCAAAGTTTAATTCCATGAACATAATTTTCATATCAGGTTTTATAATTAAAGTGGGTAAACAAAATTCCTGATCAATATTGTATTGCTTATCTCCTTAAATTCTTTATAGTTGCTATTTAACAATAAAAATTTATTTTCAAATTGAGAGCAGCAATTTATAGAAACTACTTTTTCACTATTAACCATAATTCTGATAAATAATGTATTTAAATTGGGCTTTTGTCAATCTAAACATGCCATTTTTTTCAAAAGCATATATTACACCCAAATTAATTTTAAAGGAGCATGCGTTTTCTTAAGTGTGTGTTATTTAGTAACACATAATACCAAATGATGATGATGGGTGAAGGTAAAAATTTTACAAAGTAGAGTAAAAAAATTATGAAGAGTAAGCTTGTCAATAAAAAGAGCTTGAAAAATAAAAAAAATCAAATTATAATAAATTTGAAACAAATAATATTTCAGTGAGCTGATAAGATTAACAGAAGGATTGGTTGGAGATACTTTATGAGTTAGCTCTGCAAAGCTGTTACGTAAATCTTTAAGTGCCAAATAATAATCACAGATATCAAAAAGATCTTAGCATGAAAACAAATGTGAAAGATGAGAAAATTAGAAAAATAAATATTCAGCATGCTAAATTAACATGGTAATTAAGTACCTACATTAAGAATCAAACTGTCTGGGAAGATTCTACTGGAGTATTAGCTGAGGACTACATGATGTGGTCCCTAGCAGTCACTGTTGTGTATAAAGCCCTATTGAGAGAAACAGTTAAAAATAAATGTATCAAATAATGGAACCATGCAAATAATACAAATAAAATTCACCTGTGAACAGCTAATAAACATCCTTTGTGCTACACTGGCTGGGAATCTTTAGCATAAATTGAAATCACTGAGGCTATCCTTTGCAAATATCAACTTCTTTAATTAAACAAAAATGAAAGCAGAGACAAAACTCTAGTTATTTATTTTTGAGTTTAATCTAAAGCTGCTTCCTTACATTAAGTTTTGCCTAAAGGTTTCCATATGTATATTAAACGTAACCTACCTGGATGTGTAAATAGACTGTATCCTACTCTTTTACCATATGGAAGCCCTGGAGTCGCACTGAACCTATTCTGGTTTGAAAGACTGCACAATTCATGACTCTTTCTTTGCTCAGTTAAACTCTGTTAAATTTAGTTTGTCATAAGTTTTTCTTTTAACAGATAGTGTCAAAAGTGGGATTTGAAGTAAAGCTTCTAGTGACACTCCCAGGAGCATCAAGTGACCAAATGAGGTACATTTTGTTCATTACTCCTCACAGCAATGAGGGATGATGAATAAATTCTTTCTCTAATTCCAAAGCTCTACGAATTTGTGGTTTGAGTTTATTTTAAACAAAATTTGATCCAAACTATGTACAGAAGTCACTACAGAAACTAGACTGGATCCAGGATCTGACTGGATCCAATAATTAACTAGATTGGATTCAGTTAGAGGCCTTGAATGTCTAAGTTAGATAGAAACTCAGTAAATGGCAGTTCTGCAGGGGGTGTAAACTCTGGCTTTCAGAAACTCACAAAGAATTTCGTGCTCTATCTCCTTTGTTTATTGTTCTTGAACTGTTAGATAAGAAAAAAATAACTAGCTAAGTTGATCAAGGTGATCTAAGTCCAAAACCAACATTAACATAAAAATGGGATCCTCAATTCCTGTAGAACTAGTACTCTACCTACTGACTACACTTACATACATGTATTAAGCCCTAGAAGAAGAAACTATTTACTAAAATGGTGAAATCTTACTAAAGATAATTTAAAATTATAATAGAAAATTCCAAAGAAACAACACTGCATTTTAAGAAGTGCATTTAAAAATCAGGGTTTCCAAATTAGGCTCATCCAGGATGACTGTTGATGTACAGAAGCTTCTAAAATGATTTCAATATTTTGTATGGCTTCCTTAAAAGTGGTTTTACAAAAGGCAAATAAAAATCAACATAAAAATGGAATCCTTAATTTCTGTTTCTAAGAGGTTTAGTAAAGAAAAAAATTATTAGCGGTTATAAAAGTTTTATGAAATCTTATTTCATGTGGTCAAAAGCTGATTGACATTGGAGGAATTTCTCTACAAAGTTATATTAAAATTATCTGTAGTATTGATAATACAATAATATAAAATTAAAATGTTTCTACTTTGAGCAATAATATCATAAATTATTAACAAGTGATAGCAAAAGATTGAAGATTTTTGTTCACATTTTGAGTAAAATGCAAAATAACAAAAAAGAAGGCAAAGACAGAGTCAGTATTCAGTCTCACGCTGTCTTTCTTAAATATTTTGAAGGTTTAAAAAATGGAGTCTCTGCTCCATCAATACAAGTTTTTTTGCTTTCTAATAGTTTTTAATTGTCACTTTAGCTAAATGAATGTCATTTTACAGTGACCTGTCATTCTATTTTGATTACATGTTTTAAACCTTTGACAGATATGTCAGTCTTTTGCAAATCAATTTTAAAATCTAAAATTAAGAACTTTTACCTTTAATTACCTTGGAATGTCATAGAGGGCCCCTGAAGCAGTCAAAAAGGAAGTACAAACAGGCTTATTTGATATGTTAAGTTAAATGAAAAGTATAATCAGTTAAGGAATGATGATTAACTTTTGAATTATATTTTTATAGATATATTGTTAACCTGTGCTCCAAACTTGTATGAGATTCCTAAAATTCTGATATATCTTGATATATGTTATTAGTCAAAATTATGGTTATTATGTTAAATTATTGTAGACCACAGAAATAACTAAATTATCTTGTCCATGATCATATTGTCTTGTCTACAGTTAATATCTTAATTCTTATGCAATTTCTGAAATATCTTTATAAGGAAGTAAAATCATAAAATGTTGTGTCTTCAAGGTTCATAAAAAAGATAAAAATAATGCTGTCAAACACTCTCAGTTCTCTGATAACTTTAGGAGCATATCATTTGTACTGGGTAAGAATTCCCAGAACTCTAATGATGAAATTGACTGGTATATAAAACTGCTAATCCAAGCAGGACAATAATCCATTGAATAACAAGGAAATACTTTGCCAGACTTTCATGCTAAATCAGCTGGTCTTAAAATTGTTATGATGTGTAATTTGAATAAACTTTGGCCCAACTCAAATTACCTATGATAACCCACTTAATAAACAGTGAATTTATTTCTCCTGAATTGGAGAAGTGTGGATTCATGGAAAGTCTGGATGTTCACATGGTTTTTACTGAGTCTTTGAAGATTTCATTATTAAAAAAAAAAAAAAATCCCGCGCTTTGGGAGGCTGAGGTTAGTGGATTGCCTGAGCCTGCGGGTTCAAGACCCCCCTGGGCAACTTGGCGAGACCTCATCTCTACAATAAATAAAAAATCAGCCGGGCATGGTGGCGCGTTCCTGTAATTCCAGCTACTTGGAAGACTGAGGTGGAAGGATCGCCGGAGCCCAGCAGGTCTAGGCTGCAGTGGCTGGGACCGTCCACTGCACTCCAGTCTGGGCAACAGAGTGAGACTCCAACTCAAAACAACAACAACAACAACAACAACAACAACAAAACTCCTCTCTTCAAGACATATCATGGAAGTGATAAAATGATCCAAGTTATATATATTATATATGTATATATATATAAAATATATAACCCTATATATATGTAATATATAATTATATGTATATATGGTTTGAACATTTATAGAGAAATTTTATTGAGCTGTCATTTTTAGTGCATCTTTTCTAGTTATTTAGAAGTTTTCTCGTCCAAGAAGGCCAATGCTACATTGCTAAATATTTATTAAGAAATGTGTTTTCCTTGTGAGGCATTTCTGGAGAAATTTCCAATTATAGAGGTACTTCTTTTATGGGCACATTGTAAAACTGTTAAATAAGGTATTACAGATTTGGCAAAACTGACAGAATGAACTAGATTTCCTTGGCCAAAGGTATGAAAATTAATGACAATCACATTACTTTCAGTGGAAGACATAAGTTGACTCATGATAAGAAGTCATTAGAATGCCTATGCTTCTAATAATATAACCTCATTCTACTCCTAAACTCTGATATGACTAATTGCTGCAAGGCTTTAATTTATTGTGCCAAAGTGTATTTTCACCAGGCAAAGGAAGTTTCTCATGATCCAATGATAGGACAATAGAACCCTTCATGATCTAGAAAGCAGATATTGGGTCTTCTGAAAATGACATCAGAGAATGACCACTCTTGATATCCTTATTGCAGCAAAACTTCAGGACCTTGGGTTCATAATCTCATAATTTAGAAGGACTGATTCTTGGACCTGTACAAGAATCTTAGAGACTTTAAGACAACATTAACCAGGAAAGTTTCTCTTCAGAAGCAGTTAGTATCCTAGATGGACAGTTTTCTCAAGATTACAGATTAAGACTTCTCTGCCATCATGAGGTTCTCTTAATTTTTTCCTTGCATATGTCTCTAGGAAACTGGAACTGGAAAAATGGGCCTTGTGGGTACCCTTGAGGTATACACTTTTTTAAAAAGAAATTTCACATATTTTAAGTCTCAGTGGGAGCGACCACTGCACTCCAGTCTGGGTGACTAAATGAGACTCCAGCTCAAAAAAAAAAGAAAGTATAAACAAAACTCCACCTTTTTTTCTTTTTTTTTTTACTATCTGGATCTTCAGCAAGCTGAATGCTCATGTAAGGTTCTCCTTTCTCCATGCCAGACAGTCTCTGTCGACTTTCTTCCTCTAAAGCAGCTTCTGCACGACTTTTTGCATTTATGTAAGTAAGATACATTGGGGAATTATGATAGGCCTTCATAGATTCATTGTATTCTATCTATTCTGCTTCATACTAGTTTAAATATTCTTGTTTCTCTTCATGAGTGAGATCTCGCCACATGCCACCAATAATCTTGCCAAATTTAGGTCAGTGTTGGAAGCCTTTACTTGGTCCCAGACCTTTCTGCTGTACCTCACGTAGGGAATCAGCGGCTTATCTGGTGGCTTTGGGGGTTTTGGAATCATGATAACAGAGGACGCTGGGACCTACTGTTGGTGCCTGGGTTTCCTCCCAGCCTACAGTTGTGGCGAGATGACTGTGTGGATTTTATCTCACAAGCACTGGTGTGATGGGCATTTGTGTTGCAGAAGCTGGGGTGGGAGGTGGGGCATAAGATGGTCTTTTTGACATTTTGGAAGATTAAGCTCTCAGTTCCTTAAGAATGAATCAGAGACACCTGGGCGAAAAAGGTTCCGGCAGCTCCAGACTGCTTCCCTTGGTCCTGTGCATGACCCACCCCTCCGAGGTATACTCTTATTTGTGGAAGATTTCAGAGACAACCTAGGTTATTTTTTGCCTTGATTAGTGAAAGATGAAAAACCAATATGACAAGAAGTTTAATAGTAATTTTGTTGCTTCAAAGTCAGTCAGAAACATAGTATTGACCCACTCCTCTTAACCTACAACTTAGGTTAAAATGAACATTGCCAGGAAGCCATCACTCTTCTGGATGAGTATTAGTTATGTCCCTTTTTTTTCATTTGAAATAAATGAGGCAATGATAAGAAGTTTGTCTCTCTTAATATATTCTACAGAAGATTCTACCGCAAAGGCTGTGCTTGCACAATAGACTTTAAAACTTTTTTTACAGCGTTGGGCTAGGTAATAGTATTACTCTAGATTACTTATTGGAAGAACAGGAAAGAATCTGTGCAATTGCTTCTACTTCTTGTTGTACACAAGTGAATACTTAGAGTACTATAGACATGAGTTGCAGGAGATTAACAAACTAGCTGCTTAGTTAAAACAAGTAGACTCTTCCACAGGCTCACTTTTTGATCTCTTTGATTTTAATTGTTTTGATACATAGGGACCCTGGCTAAGGAGCATACTCCAAACTCTTGGTATTAGCCTCCTGATAGTCATAATAGTAGTCTCCCAAGTCACTGTATTATGTCAAAAGTTTTGAATGTTTTCAGGCAGTCATCTGTAGAATACGAAATGACCTCTCTGATTGGAATAATACAAATTCAAATAAATGTGTCATCATAAGGACCCTACAACCTATGAATGATGGACTAAAACTGAAAACCCAAAATGATGATTGCTGGTAATAATGATAATGATGATTGCTAAAGCCCGATGTTTTGGTTGCACTCTCACCTCTGTGGGAACCTGATCAAAAGGGGACAATTGTTAAATACAATTATGGGAGACAATTGCTCTAGACTGAGCTCCTACATTAGTCTTCAACAGACCAAACCAAAATGGGATCATTCACTCTAATTGCTATATAATCAAACCAAAACTTTAAAGAAGATAGAAGCCAAAATAGAGCAGTTTTTTCCTCTTGAAAACTCCCACAAGACCATAAATGTAATTAAATACATCAAGTGATGTAAAAACAACAAGAACCACATGATCATATCATGAGATGCAGAAAATACTTTTGATAAATCCAGCATCCTTTCTGGATAAATACCCTCAAACATCTAGGTATAGAAGGAATATATCTCAAAATAGTAAACACCATCTACGATAAACCCACAGCCAGCATATTGTTAAACAGACAGAAACTGGAAACATTTCTCCTGAAAATTGGAACAAGACAAGACTGCCCACTTTCACCCCTCTTGTCCAACGTTGTGTCGAAAGTCCTAACTAGAGCAATTACACAAGAGAAGGAAATCAGGGGTATCCAAATAGAAAAAGAGGAAGTTAAGCTATCCCTCTTTACTCACGATATGATCCTATACCTCGAAAATCCAAGAGAATCTGTCAAAAACCTGCTTGCACTGATAAAGGGCTTTGGTAAGTCTCGGAGTACAAAATAAATGCACAAAAGACAGTTGCATTCTTATGTACCAACAACAAGCAGACAGAGACCCAAATAAAAAATACAGTCCCATTCATAATAGCCACAAAAAAATGAAATACCTTGGCATCTTCCTAACCAGAGAAGTGAAATATCTTTAATATGCAAACTACAAAACACTGCTCAAAGAAATCCAAAAAGACACAAACAAATGGAAAAATATTCTATGCTTATGAATAGGAAGAATCAACATTGTTAAGATGTTCGTCCTACCAAAAATAATCTACAAATTCAATGCAATACCCATTAAATTACCAACATCAATCTTCTCAGACCTGGAAATGACAATACAGAAATTCAAATGGAAGTATAAACGACCACGAATAGCCGAAGCAATCCTTAGCAAAAGAAACAAAGCAAGAGGTACCACATTTTCAGACTTCAAACTTTACTATAAGGCTACAATAACCAAAACAACCTGGTATGGGTACAAGAACAGGTATACGGACCAATGGAACAGGATAGAGATTGCAGAAGCAAAATCTCAATTTCTCAACCAACTGATCTTTGACAAAGCCTTCAACAACAACCACTGGGGAGAGGAGAACTTGTTCAGTAAAAGGTGCAGGGAAAACTGATCACATGCAGAAGGATGAAACAGGATCCATCCATATCACCATACACAAAAATTAACTCATAATGTACCAAGGACCTAAACGTAAAACCTCAAACTATAAGAATCTTAGAAAATGCAGGAGACACCCTTATGGAAATTGGAACTGGCAACCAATTCCTGATCAAAACCTCAAGTGCCCATACCATAAGAGATAAGATAGACAAGTGGGACCTCATCAAACTGACAAGGTTTTGCAAGCCAAAGAAACCATCAAAAGAGTGGGGAGACAGCCCACAGAATGGGAAAAACATTTGTCAATTGTATATCTGACAAAGGCCTAACATCTAGCATCCACAAGAAACTCAAACATGCCGAAAGGAACAACAACAACAAAAAGCCCCATTAAAAAGTGGGCAACCAATGCCTGATCAAAGCTCTAAATGTCCATACCATAAGAAATATGATAGACAAGTGGAACCTCATCAACCTCATGAGCTTCTGCAAAGCAAAAGAAACCATCAAGAGAACAGGGAGACAGCCCACAGAATGGTAAAAAATATTTGCCAGCTGTATTTCTGACATCTATATACATACATCTATATCCTAGATACACCTTGTATCTAGGATCTACAAGAAACTCAAATGCACCAAAAGTAAAAAGAACAAACAACCTCATTAAAAAGTGGGCAAAAGACATGAATAGACATTTTTCAAAAGAAGATATATGGACAGCCAATAGACACATGAAAAATTGCTCAGCCTCACTATCATCAGAGAAGTGCAAATCAAAACCATATTGAGATATTACCTATCCCCAGTAAGAGTGGCCATCTTAATAAAACAAACAACAACATATGCTGATGAGGATGCAGAGAAAAAGGAATGCTTCTCTACACTGCTGGGGGGAATGCAAACTAGTACAACCTCTTTGGAAGACACTGTGGTGATTACTGAAAGAACTAGAAATTGACCTTCCATATGACCCAGAAATCCCCCTGTTGGAAATATACCTGGAGGAACTCAAGTCATTCTACCAAAAAGATATCTGCACATGCATGTTTGTTGCAGCTTTATTCACAATAGCAAAAGCATAGAACCAACCATGCTACTCACTGGATTTTAAAAATGTGGTACATATACACAATGGAATATTATGCAGCCATAAATAAGAACAAATATATAGTCTACGCAGAAACAGATGGATTTAAAGTCTATCATAGCCGGGCTGGGTGGCTCAGCCTGTAATCCCGCGCTTTGGGAGGCTGAGGTGAGTGGATTGCCTGAGCCTGCGGGTTCGAGACCTGCCTGGGCAACTTGGCGAGACCTCACCTCTACAATAAATAAAAAAAATCCGCCGGGCATGGTAGCGCGTGCCTGTAATTCTGGCTACTCGGGAGGCTGAGGCGGAAGGTTCGCTGGAGCCCAACAGGTCAAGGCTGCGGTGGCCGGGAGCGGCCACTGCTCTCCAGTCTGGGCAACAGAGTGAGACTCCAACTCAAAAAATAAATAAACAAATAAAAAATAAAGTCTATCATACTCAGTGATCTATCACAGAAACAAAAAGTACCATATGTTCTCACTCATAAGTGGACCTTGAACAGTTATCATAATACTATAAGAAAGGGATTGGCAGTAGTGTGAACTGCCAGGAGAGGGGGGGATGGGGGATGGGTGGGGGTTGATGGGTTTGGGATTGACAGTTGAGGGAAACTGCCAAGGGAGCGAGGGGCATACCTTATCAACAAGGGCACCTTCATAATGAATATTTGTAGACCCTGAATTTTACTGTACATCTTTAAGATAAAATAAAAAAATTTTAAAGAGAGAACACAAGATTCCAGCGTAACAAGGATGTCCCTCTGCTCTAACCCTTACGAAAATGTAAACTGAAGAAACCAGATCTTTTTTTCTATTGTTCTATCTCCGTGTTTTTACCATACAAAACCAACTGTTCTACCTTCTAGTTGGAGAAATAGACCAAATAAGTCTATCTGCAATGACATCAGAGTGACATCAATGCCTAAAGTTTTGGTCCATCTCTCAAAATTGAGAGATGGACCAAAATAGAAAAATTGTTAAATTAAACTTAACTTAAATCTGCCTTCTTACATACTTTAATCTTAGCCCACAGGTTTCTACACATATATAGAGTGGGCAGTAATCTGACTGGTTGTGTAAACAGACTGTAACCTACTCTGGCACTAATCACAGTTTCTGCTAATCTCAGCAGCCAACTGTTCAAACTATGTTAAAATAAGGCAAATACTGAGCTGTAGCAAATTCACCCATTTCTGTAGCTCACTCTGTGGTTTTTGTGCATTACTTTATTTTTTCTGTCCATAAAAATTTTTCGACTTTGCAGCAACCTGGAATTGCTCTGAACCTATTCTGCTTCAGGGGGATGCTCAATTCCCAAATTATTCTTTGCTCTATTAAACTCTGCTACATTTAATTTGTCTTCAGTTTTTCTTTTAATAATGCTGTAGTACAAAATTAAGTAAACTGCTTAATATAAAAGACTTGCATGATAATGTTTTTCTCTTAAGTAGCTTAGTTGATTTTTAAGCAGAATAGGTATGACTTTAACTCAACTATAAATTAATCTATCCCTTTTTGTTGACGATATGATCCCATACCTCGAAAATCCAAGAGACTCTATCAAAAACCTGCTTGCACTGATAAAGGACTTTTGCAAGTTTCGGGGTACAAAATAAATGTGCAAAAGACAGTTGCATTCTTATGCACCAACAACAAGCAGACAGAGACCCCAGTAAAAAGCACAATTCCATTCACAATAGTCACAAAAACGTGAAATACATTTCATGGCTACTCATAGGGAAGTATATAAAAGTTTCAAGAAATAAAATATCAAAATCAAGGTAAATCTTCAGAAGAATGTCTTATAGACAATTACTGCTCAAAAAGTGATCCAGGCACCAAGAGCATTAGCATTACCTGGGGACTTGTTAGAAATGCAGACTCCTCCCAACCCATATCTACTAAATCAGAAAATCTAAATTTTAAAAAGATCCTGGCTGGGCTCAGTCTCTCAGCCTGTAATCTCAGCACTTTGGGAGGCCAAGGCGTGTGTACTGCCTGAGCCCACAGGTTCGAGACCAGTCCAGGCAACTTGGCGAGATCTCATCTCTACAAAAAATAAAAAAATTAGCCAGGCATGGTAGCGCATCTCTACAAAAAAATAAAACATTAGCCAGGTATGGTAGTGCATCGCTACAAAAAATAAAAAATTAGCCAGGCATGGTAGTGCGTGCCTGTAGTTCCAGCTACTTGAAAGGCTGAGGCGGAAGGATCGCCGTAGCCCAGCAGGTCGATCTGGGTGGCTGTGAGTGTGCCACTGCACTCCAGTCTGGGCGATGGAGTGAGACTCCAATTCAAAAAAAAAAAAAGATCCTCAGGTAATCATACGCACATTAAAGTTTAAGAGGTATCTGTGGTCTCCAAAGTGGAGGGCCTGTACTCTAAAAGGTGCATAATGGAATCATTTGGGATATGTAAATAAAAAAATAGAAGTTATCTGTTCCCACAAGTTCATGTAAATTGTTGCATATTTTATAGTGATTATAGTATTAATTCATTAATACATTTATATACTTTATAAAAACCATATTGACATAAGGATTTATGTATAAATAGGAATACTTAAGTATGAAAATTGTCAACATTAGACAATCCCTTGCTCTGCTATCACATTAGTACATACTAATTTCAGGTAAAATAATGAGTGTTTTGATTCAAAACTAAAATTGATTTATAGTTAAAGCCAATACTTTTCTAGCAAATTTTTAAAAAGTTAAATTTTTACCTTTGATTTTTGCAATGTCCATGTAGCAGAGAGTGATAATTAGTTCTCACACTGTTTTTTCTTTATCCTATCATAAAAAGAGTCACTAAATTTTAGTTGGCTACATAGCCACACAGGAGAAAAAGAAAGATCATTTTTAGTTCTTTGTAGCTAGAACCAGCAATTTGACTGAAGCAGAGTTGTGCTGTCCAGAATGCCAGGCAATAGATACAGCTGAAGCAATTACACAGGCCATGAAAAGTCTTTGGGCCTGTTGCAAAATTCAGAGAAGAAACAAGAAAGACCTCTGGCTTTCTAAGGATTTACAGTTCAGTGGTGGTCTTGCTCCACAGATGCTCATATCTTACTACCACAAGAAAAAGAAATTGTTTTGCTTAAGTCATTGTTTTTGGGTTTTACTCTTAGCCTCACCTGACTTTATTCTGACAGATTCAATTGAAGAACATTCAATTTCTTTGGCCTTTTAAAGATTTTATCCAAATCTAGCAATCTCTATTGCATTCCCTAATTTTGCTTTTAAAAACGCCTACATTCCAAACATGTCTCAATAATTTCTAAGTGATATAAATGATTTACAAATAGTAAACTTCCTAAATAATTTGATTTATCTTCTATGTGAATATTTTTGACTATGAAAAGAGGTCTCTGATTTAGCTTGGAATACATACACAGATGGATAATAGCAATCAAGTGCAGGAAGAATTAATATCAAAGTTATAAATGTCTTCATAAATTTACATTAGTTGTTTTTATTACTATACATTAAATGTTTCTAATCTGCAAATATTGAGTCCTTATAAAATATCTATTCAAAGAAAGTAGACAATAAAGGCTATATTTAGTGGTGCTTTAATATATTATGTCATGGTTTTTAAAAATTATATAATTTAATGTATATACACACATAGGGTAGAAGCTAATAATTTGTAAATACTTCTAATTGCAGAACTCAAATTTTCTGAATTTTTAGAAAAAAATGTGTTAAATATTGGTACACATAATGATATGCTTAATATTCTAATTCCTCGAACTTGTAAATGTCAACTTATTTGGAAAAAGGACTTTGCAGATAGTATTAAATTTGGCTCTTGAGTTGAAATGATAACTTTGGATTAAATGGGGGGTGCTAAATCCAATGACAAATGTTTTTATAAAAGAGACACATAGGGAGATATCTGACAGAAGAGAGGCACCGTGAACATGGAGACAGAGAGATTGGAGTGATGTAGCCACAGTTAAAAAAAAACCCTGGAACTTCCATAAGCTGGAAGTATCTAGAGGAAAAGCAGCCCTGCTGTCACCTTGATTTTGGACTTCTGGCCTCAGAAACTGTGAGAGAATACATTTTAAGCCCCTGAGTTTGTGGTAATTTGTTATGACAACCCTAGAAAACTATCACCATATGCTAGAATAATTAGAGTTTCCAGAATCTGTAGTTACTTTGTAATAGATCTTTAGGGATTCTTCAATAAGCCTCTGAATGTTTTCTTCTTACCCTTCCATACTTCACTGGATTGTGAGACTAAAACAGTAAGAGTTAACACAAAATCCCTCTCTCTCCATCATCTCTCTATCTTTTTCTCTATTATCTATCTATCTATCTATCTATCTATCTATCTATCTATCTATCTATCTTCATCATCATCATCTATGTTTGTAAAATAAAGATTGCATTGCATGTATTTATAAGACGTCTAATTTTTTCCTTAGTTTGACTAAATTGACTTTATTTCACTTGACTTATTTTTTAGAGTGATTGTGTATAACTAAATGAGCAAATAATAGTAATAATACTTTAGTCACTCAGGATTATAAGTGGAAAAAAGGGTATGGAGGAGACAAAAGACAGGATGCAGACATTCTTTTTCTTGTTGGGGAGGGAATTCTGGGAAATATCCCCAGTAGATTTCCTCCAATATTTTATTGCTCAGAGTTTAGTCACAAGCCCATCTCTAGACTCCTTACTGGCAAAGGGGATAAAATTGTCTTTACGATATTTCCTGGACTGATCATGTTATAGTCATGAAAAATTGAGATTATTTTAGAAAAGATCATTTGAGGTGACTGGGAGATAGGCAATCAAAACAGTCTGTCCAAAGGATCGCAAATCAAGACAAGCCTGGCTTGAATAAAATGTGATGGATAGTAATTATGTTAGTATAAATTAATTTTATGGAAAAAAATCCATATACTTTTACATATTTAAAACTTATATTAACTTATATTCTGTAAGTTGACAATTGACAACATAGAAAATTTCGATTATGTGTTGTACATTGCCTATATCAAAAGGGCAGTTCATATTTTTGAAGAATTTTTCTGCTCTATTTCAGAAAAGCAATAGAAACAATAGTAATGTGAATAGATCTACTTTAAACTAATTACTGTTACATTTATCAATGACTAAGTTATTAAGAATTGCTAGAAACAAAAACAAACATGTTTTGTTTTTGTTTCAGGTTTAACCTAGAATTATTTGCTTAAAGCAAAATATGTTAATTTATGAGCCTAGTGGTTCAGCCTATAATCCCAACAATTTGGGAGGCTGAGGTCAGTGGATTGCTTGAGCCTGCTAGTTTGAGACCAGCCTGGGCAATTTGGCAAGACCTCATCTCTACAATAGATAAAATATTAGCCGAACATGGCAACACATGCCTGTAGTTCCGGCTACTTGGAAGGCTGAGGCAGAAGGATCGCCTGAGTCAAGAAGGTCAAGGCCGTGGTGACTGTGAGCATGCCACTGCATTCCAGCTTGGGTGACGGAGTGAAACTCAAATTAAAAAAAAAAAAAAGTATGTAGCAATTCAATTTTTTTTAAAGTAAATAAATTTTGTGTAACAGATGGGTAATGAGTAAAAATATGAGTTTGTTGCACACAATTTATACATTGCCAAATTTTACACATTTTCAAACAAAAACTGTTTTTTTTTTTTTTTTTTTGAGTTGGAGTCTCACTCTGTCGCCCAGACTGGAGTGCAGTGGCCGCTCCCGGCCACCGCAGCCTCGACCTGCTGGGCTCCAGCGATCCTTCTGCCTCAGCCTTCCAAGTAGCTGGAACTACA
>CAUYQG010279432.1:0-21491 GCA_963574415.1 Tarsius wallacei | reverse complement strand
CATCTTTTTTTCTGGACACTTTAGGATGACCTCCTCTCCCCCAGTGTGGCCTCCTGTGGAGGCTGGACCGGTAGCAAGAACAGCAGGGCTGAGGGGGGTGACCCCCAAACCAATTCGGCTGTTGAGGGGTGGCCATCCTTCCGTTTCTACAGACTTTAGAGCAGAAGGTCTCATAACCAGCGTCACTTTTTAAATAAACTGGCCACGCTGCCAAGCTCCCCCAGATTCTCAGCCAGTCCCCGCAGTCACCTGGCTCTGCGATCGGTGACATCCCCACCTGCAGAGAGCAGAGGTGCGGGCTCTCAGCAGCTATAGGACGGTTCAAGAACCACCACCAGGATATGAAAGCGCTGGGATTCGAACCCAGGCTGTTAGAACCCCAAGCCTGTGCGGGCAGCTACTTCCTTACACTGCCGAGATGTGCAAGTAGCTTTGTAACACACCCCCCTAATGTGAGCCAGCCATGGTTTCTTCCAACCAAAAGATGCAAATGAAAACAGGGCAAACAGCAGGCATCTCCTAAAGAAACGAGAAAGGGGCCCATTAAAAAAAGAATGTGTCCAGGCGTGGTGCCTCACACCTGTAATCCCAGCATTTTGGGAGGCCAAGGCAGGAGGATCACTTGAGCCCAGGAGTTGAAGAGCAGCCTGGGCAACATATCCAGACCCTGACTCTACAAAAAATAAAAAAATTAGCCAGGCGTGGTGGCGTGCACCTGTAGTCCCAGCTACTCAGGAGGCTGAGGCAGAAGGATCGCTTGAGCCCAGGAGTTTGAGGCCACAGTGAGCTATGATGGTGCCACTGTACTCCAGCCTGGTGACAGAGCAAGACCCTGTCTCTAGAAAGAACTGTGTGATACCCTGGGTCTACATCTGCCTGGGGGTAAGGGGAGGGCGACTCATGATCAGCTCTTATGTTTGGGGCCGCGTGCCAGCCACTGTGCTGGGCATTTTGGTCAGAGGTGAAGGAGGAGTCAGGGAGGCCGGATGATCGGGCCCCGGGGTGTGTGTTCAGGACTGATGGATGTTTAAGCACTAAATCCTGAGAGTTTAGACACCACTTTAGTCTAAACAAGAGTACCCAAAGGCATTGGGTCCTCATCCCTGGGACCTGTAAGTGTGATCTTTTGGGGGAAAGAAAAGAGGTCTTTGCCACCGTGATTACGTCATGGCCCTTGAGATGCAGGGAAAACCCAGGCTTATCCAGGTGGGCCCTCAAAGCCACCGTGGGTGTCCTTGGAAGACAGAGACAGAGGTCTGGCCCACGGAGTAGGAGGCGCACCATGGCAGAGGCAGACAGAGGGCTGAAGGGAGTCAGCCACAAACCAAGGGACACCAGCAGCCACCCGCGCTGGGCGGGCGCGACCCGGCGTCTCCTGCAGAGCCTGCAAGGCAGGTGTCCCAGGGCCTGACTGGGGCTCCGTGTACCAATCAGGCTTTCCAGCCTCTGGCTCGCAGACCTGTGGCGCCTATTTCTGTTGTTTTCAGCCACCGAGCTTGTGATCATTTGTTGCAGCAGCCACAGGGCCCCATGCAGATGCCAGCCACAGCAGGGGGTGGTAAGAGCAGAGGGCGAGAAGCCCAGGAAAGTGGCTCAAATCCCAGCTCTGCATTCTGGGGGGGCCTGGAACAATTACTTAGCTTCTTTCTGCCTCAGTGTTTTCATCCATGCAATGGTGGGGCTAATCTTTACTTTGTTGGTCAGAACTGTTTTGGCGACATGTGCTAGGACTCTGACTCCAGCTGGCTTAAGTAAAAGATGCCAGGCAGATCCATGTCAGGAAAGAAGAGAAGTGGGGCTGACTTCAGGCACAGCTGGATCTAGGGGTCTGAAGATAGACCATTTCTTCCATCTCACCCCCTTCCTCCTCTCTCGCCTCTTCTCCTCTTGCAAGTGGGCCTCACACCCTCCCTCTGTGAGGGGCTCCTTCCTCGTGCCCCCAGGCCCGATGGAGCCAGGTTCCACTTGAACAGCCCATAGAGTAACCAGCTCACGGCATGGTCTGGAGATCCCAGGGAAGGTTTGATTGGCCGGGCTCGTGGCACACACCAGCTCCCAGGTCCAATCTCTGTGGCCAAGGGAAGGGGCATCAGGGTTGGCCTGCCCTGGTCACAGGCCGCCCGAGACACAGCACAAAGGGCAGTGATATAATTAGCAGCGTCCCCCGGAACCACGCTGACGGGGCACAGAGAGCCAGACCCTCAAAGTGAGGGGGCGGGCCGCTCTTAGCAGAAACGCAGGCAAAGCAGCAGAATTCACCATGTGATCTCATGGAACTGGTGAGGACCCAGTGGGTGAGCACGTCTGGACATGCCCTGCGAGGCCAAGGACCATGACAGGCTCCTGGCGGCTGCCTGTGCTCTCAGCCAGCATGACCCCACCCACTCTCGCAAGTCCTGGTTTCAGCGCCATTCTCCACCTCCTCTTCCCCCTGAAAACCCACAGGCCGGGCTGTGGCTGCCGTAACTACCATAGGGTGATGAGAAGACTGGACTGGGTGTGCTGAGATGGGTTCAGGCTCTCGGAGAGCTTAGGAACCCCAGGAGCTCCGCATTAACCTCGCAGAAAACAGGGAGCCATTGAAGGTTCTTGAGCAGGGGACATGGCATTTGGAAAGCAATGGTTAGGGGGAATTTGAGACTCCCTAAATATAACTCCCAGAAGTTATCTCATAAAGTCTTCTAGAAGTTCTACCTGAGTCCCAGTGGGGTCTGCTGAGAAATCCTGGCTGAGGTTTGCCTCTGCGTGTGTGTGTATGTGTACGTGTGTGTGTTTTCCGTCTTACAGATCACGCCGGCGAGCAGTTCAGCAGGATTTTCACAGTTGACCACCGCGGCAGACTTTCCTCGACAAGCGGCTTTCAGCTTGGGGGTTTCTCGGTTTGGAAGCTCCTTCCCAAACCCTGAATCTCGTCCCGTCTAGCACCCGCGTTAAGAGCAGCCAGAAGCAATCCACGTTTATGTAACATTGTTTACGAGCCCCGCCTTGTATGAGAACTCAAGAGGCTCCTGCAGCCACAGGCAACGCGTGGCGCTTGAGACTTGAAATGCGGCGGGTCTGGACGGAGACATGCTGTCCATCAGTACAAGACACGCACTAGATTTTAAGATCCAGCACCCCAGACAGGAAGATACCCCATCTTTATATCGATTGCATGTTGAAATGATCATCCTTTAAGCCAAACAAATTCTATTATTGAAAATCAGTTTCACCTGTTTCTTCGGATGCTGTGAGTGTAGCTGTGGGAAACGTTAAACACACACGTGTGGTTTGCTTTTGATTTCTGTCGGACGGTTCTGTGCTGGATCCCGGCACACACACATTCTCTTGCTGCTCATACAAGAGTCATGATATAGACAAGAAAACAGAGGTGTGGTGAGGCCGAGGGTGGCAGGGAGAAGCGCCCCGACCAGTCAGGTTCAAAGGTCGATCCTTTTTACTGCATGCCAGGTTGCCTGTGGATCACACCAGGTAGTTAAGAGTGCTACGGTTACCTACGTGGTGCCGTGCTTTGGGCTGCAAATAACAGACTCTTGACTCAATTTGGCGTTGAAGAAAACTTTAGCAGCTCCTGGCTGGGTAAGAGGCTTGTGGCGTCGCCAGGCTCCGGGCTTTCTGTATCTCCGCCTGCCCTCCTGCACGCGTTGGTGTTGCCCACGTGGGTGCGATCCTGCGAGGTCAATGTCAAGGCTGCAGCCCCCACCCCGTCTCCTTGCTCAGCCTTGGCGGAAAACACAGTCTCTCTTTGTGGGACTCTTTCTACAGGGGAGGAAAACCTTTCCTGGACTCTCCATGGGGCCTCGTGACTCGAGGTGGGGTCCATGAACAAGCAGCATCCCTGTCCCCTGGAAGCTCGTGTGAGGCCCTGCTGAATCCGAGGCTGCATCCTAATGCGATGCCCTGGTGACTGTGGGCACAGTGCAGCCCTGCGAGGCTAGCCCTCACAGCTCATTGTCCTGGGCTGCATCACATGCAAGCGGCCAGGCCAACCTCGAAGGGAGGGAGTCCCATAAGGCTCCAGAACCAGCATCATTCACACCCCTGGACGGGAGGGGCCACCTTCCGGGCGCAGAGAAAGGCAGACCCGACTCCCTATGTGTGGGTCTCTGGGTACACTGTGGGGTAATGATGATGGGTAGGTGGTCAGGGGCCAACAGTTCCTTGAAGGCTAGATGTGAAGATCAAGTGAGGTAGCTCCTTGACTGATACGTTCATTCATTATTTCATCCATCAAATATTTTTTCTTCAGTCCCTGATACTCTTTGGCCCTTAGATGACAGAACAGGGGCCAGGCACTATTCCTCTCCTTGTGGGTGGAGCTTACATGCTAATGAGGAAGACAGACTAAAAAAAAGGGAAACTGATACAATAGACGCATCATTACAATTGTGAAAGTGCCATGAAGGAAACACATGGTGTCAAATAAAGAGTGTGGGCCGAGTGCCTGGGTAGGGTGCTCTCTCCCTGAGGGAGGGGGTTAAATAGAGGCCTGGGGGTGGCAAGGAGCTCACTGCAACCTGAGCCAGAAGGTGGGGGTAGGGCGGGAGAGATCTTGGCCAAGAGGAACTTCATGTGCAAAGGCCCTGGGGCAGGGAGGACCTGGGCAGGTTCATAGAGTGATGGAACTAAATAACCTTGGGCAAGCTCTTCCTTCTCTGGGCCTCCCTCGGTGCCTGTATCCAGCTGGGTCACCAGCACATTTGGTCTAACATCCTGAGCTGCTCTGGTTCCACCTCTGCCCATGGAGCAAGAACCTGGGACGCTGTGCCTGACCTTGTGGTTCTGAAGGGCAGGTGCCACACGGCCCACTCAGGAGTCACAGTCTGTGTGTCTCTGCTCCTCTCCCCGGGGGAGGAGGCCTCCCTCCTGACTGCAAGTCAGCGGCCCTGGCACAGCTTTATTCCACTGGATGGGCTAGTCTGTCTCTCCACCTGTCTCTCCCCCTGGATTGGGGTTCCCTTGATCACAGGGATGTGGATGTTCTCTCATTCGTATCCCTAGCACCTCTCATGGCACCCAGGACATGGTAGGCATTAAGAACACATGTGCTGCGGAACTTCACGTGCAAAGGTCCTGGGGCGAGAAGGGACTGGACAAGTTCAAGGAGTGAACAGACCTACAGAACCTTGGGCAAGTTCTTTCCCCCTGGGTCTTACATAGTTTCTGTGTCCCACTGGGTTATCAGCACCTCTGTTCTAACATCCTGGGCTTCTCTGAGTCCTGTGGGTAGATGTATTCTGATTTATAAAACCTAGTGCTCAGTGCTGGAAGGAACTCAAGAACTTATCTGGGCCCACAATGTCTTCAGTCATCACCCGTTTTGCAGATGTGACAGCTGAGGGTAAGGGAGGTTGTGAAATGCTCCCACCCCCCACAGCGATAAGATAGTGGTGAAGGTGGAGAACGGAACATCTCGGGGCTAGCTGAAGTCTTGTAGTGGGCCCCACAGCCTCTGTGCCGACCTCATGGATACTGTACAATTCTTCTCTTCGCCCCACGGCGTGGCACGTGAAGGGGAATTCTGCTTCTTCACGGGGTGGAAGACAAGAGTCGGAGGCAGAGAAGCAGACGGGACAGACTCTTCACACATTCATCATCCTGGCCGTGTGTAAGTTACTTCGCGCTGTGTAGCCAATTATCCCAAGCTGAATACCCTAAAACAACAATAAACACGTGTTTTTCTTCCAGTTTCCACAGGTCAGAAACATAGGAGCCGCTCAGCAGAGCACTTCTGACTTGGGGTCTCTCAGAAGGCTGGGGTTGGGAAGATCAGAGCGGCCGTCATCTGAAGGCTTGACCCGGGCTGGGGTTCTGCTTCCAAGATGGCGCCTTCACAGGGCGGGCAAACGGGGGCTGGCTGTCGGAGAGGTTCCTCCCCATACAAGCCAAGCGTGGGCTGCTTGAGTGTCCTCACCCCATGGCAGTTGGCCTTTCCAGAGGGGGCAGCCCCAGAAGGACAGAGAGCCGGGGGAAGCCATGGTACCTTGTTCAAGTTACTCTCAGAAGTTACAGACCTCACTTCACCGTCCAGTCTGACCCACAATCAAGGGGAGGGAATCCGCCTTCACCTTCCAAAGGGACATAGTCAGAATTCCATGGTAAGCAGATTCCAGATACCTGAGACCAGTCTTTGGCTGGCCCATCCCCAGCCTAATGACGGCCAACAGTTGGCCAAAGCCCACTGGTAGACCGCAAGTTCATGCCACTTGGTGATGGCCAACTTGGGGCTCACACTTCAGCCACCACTGAAGGCACAGGTTGCGCAGACAATGCCTTTGACTCCACGCTCGTGGAGTGTGGACCCTGAACAGCCTCTAGGGCTCCAGCCCTCTTAGTCTGGGAGAAGAGAGCCCAGAAGGCTCTCGGGGGCCCAACTTCCCTCTTCCATTTCCAATTAAATGGAGCATTCCCTTCTTTCCCTCCCCCATCCACAGCCTTCCAGGCTGAGAGGCTGCTGCGCAGCGGAGGGGACGTCCCTGTCCTTATTTGCCGCTGCCGTTTGGAGGAGACAAAGCAGAACCTGGCACGTTATCAAGACAATCTGCATTTCCCAGACTGTCCCTGGCATCGTCACTCACAGCCCGGCCATGGGGAACACTCCTTGCTCCGTGGACCTTAAAATCAGGCGCAGTGTCAAACTGGAGCCCTGTCAGTCTACTCAGGGCATGAATTGAAGCCACATCACGGAGGACAATTAGGCGATGGATTTCCTAATTAAAGAGACACACATCCCTCGGCCCAGCGATTCCACCTTGAATAACTTATTATCCCACAAACACACTTGTGAGGCATAATGTGTGTCCAGGGACAGGCACCACAGCATTGTTTGCGGCAGAAAGAGATTAGAAACAATCTAATTGTCTGTCACTGGGGGCTTGTTATATACCTCACGACACATCCGTTCAAGGGAATATTCCGAGGCTGTTAAAAAGAGAATGAAGCTCTTTTGTATATACCAAGATGGAGCTATCTTCGAGACGCACTGTTAAGCAAAATAAGCAAGATGAAGAACCGTGTATAATTTGCTGTCATTTATATTTAAAAAGAAAACAGCTGGGCGTGGTGGCTCCTGCCTATGATCCCAGCACTTTGGGAGGCTGAGGTAAGAGGACTGTCTGAGCTCACAGGTTCGAGACCAGCCTGAGCAACATGGCAAGATCTCGTCTCTACAATAAATCAAAAAATTGTCGGGCATGGTGGCACGTGCCTGTAGTTCCAGCTACTTGGAAGGCGGAGGCGGAAGGATCGCCTGAGCCCAGCAGGTTGAGGCTGTGGTGGCTGTGAGTGTGCCACTGCCCTCCAGTCTGGGTGGCAGAGTGAGACTCTGATTCCGAAAAAAAAGAAGAAAAGGAAAATAGGAAGATCCTACTTATGTGCATAGTTATTCATGCAGTGTCTGATCAAATGAGAAATGTGGAGTTGCAGATTAAATCATATGCAATTGCCATTTTTGTTGATCAAAACCAGGTAAAGATTGAAATTACATCCGGGTTGATGCAATCGTAACAGTGGTGGCCTGTAGACTACTGGAGGGACCGGGAAAGGAGACTTACTTCTTTCAGTATAATTTTTTTGTGCCATTGGAAAGTTGTACCACATGCATGATTTTGTGATTTTTAAAATTTCATAGCATTTAATTTTTAAAGCTAGGTGTTCAGAGGGTTATCCATCTGAATAATGATTGCAAAGATTGGAGGTTCCCATTCTGATCAAGTAGGCAGCAGTGCTATCCGAAATTCCACAAAGATGATTTCCTTTTGCCTTTTTTTTTTTTTTTGACAGACAGGGTCTTGCTCTGTCTTCCTGACTGGAGTGCAGTGGCACAATCCATGGTTCACTGCAGCCCCGAACTCCTGGGCTCAAGTAATCTTCCCGCCTCAGCCTTCAAAGTAGCTGGGACTACAGGTGTGCCATCACACCAACTCATTTTAAAATTTTTTGTAGAGATAGGATCTTGTTGTGTTGCCCAGGTCAGTCTGCAATTCTTGGCCTCAAGTGATGCCACCAAATGCTGGCATTACAGGATGCGACACCATGCTGGTCATCTTTTGCTTATCCTTACTCAAACAGAAAAAAATAATATATTGCCTCAAATTCCTTCAGTGAAAAAGGGAAATGAACACTGAGCAGAGATTTGTCGCTGAAAGGGGAGTCTGAAGGCAGAAGACATAAGCCAGCTTCTTAGAAATATGCCAGGAGGTGGGAATGTCAAGGACCTGGCTCAAGGGCATCTGACCCTGGACGTGTTGGGTGGTCACAACTAGGGCATGGAGCTGCGCCTTGCTGTGGCTGGAGCCCTGGGTTCTCAACAGGTTATTTGGCGAAGAGGGAGATCTCAGGAGGCTGGCCTCTTCAGGACATCTGCTGTCCCTGGGGAGACAGATCCTGGAGGCAGGGGCACCAACCTCGCCTTTCACGGCCTTCGAAGAGGATGTATCAGGGCCCTCAACATCCCTGGCAGACTCAGAGCTCGGCCTCCATCCTGGGGGAACAGAGGAGGCCTGAGATCACGCTGGCCTGGCACGCCCTGTCTCTTCATAAGGAGGTTCCCCTGTTAATTTATTTATACATTCATTTTTTGAGATTACAAATGTTAACCCCCTATGTGCACCTGTCGGAAATTTGGAAATTGCCATTTTGTGTAATGACATTGACTTAGTGAAAAACAAGGTTAAAGGTAAAAGACCCGAGAGCCCCTTGGGATGAAACGCTGCATTTTCTTTCTTCTATCCTGTTCAATGTATTCTCTTTCTATCCCTTTCAGCAAGACCCTGCTGGGGAGTTGGGGGACTGATTGGCATGACTCTTTTTTGGGAGGGCACGTGAGTGTTTCGTAGCAAATGCTTAAATGTTTGCCTCTTTGATCCAGCCATTTCGCTGAAGTCTGTCTCACAGAAATACTCAAATGTGCAGATGCATTTGTAGGTAAGAGCAGGGGCTGATGGTGATACTGATTGCCATGGAAAGAAATGGAAAACAGCCCCAGATGTCTATTACTGGGGAGCTCACTCAGTAGGTTCTGGTACCTCCATGCTCTGGAATCCGGGGCGAAAAGAGAGGGGGGCATCGGTGCTTCAGCCTCAGGATGCCACCACCTGGTGCGGAGGGAGGGTCCCTCGGCAGACCTCCCTACAGCCCCAGCCATCTAGACCGGCGGTGACATTTTTGATTGTCTTCACAGTAGGGGGCATTTGCTGTAGCAGCCGGTGAGTGGAAGCCAGGGATGCTGCTGGACATCACCGGGCACAGCGCAGCCTCTCATAGGTCAGATTGTTCGCCCCCAGAGGCCAGTTGGACAGAGGTTGAGAAACCTTCATCTACCCCACAGCCCCAACATGTACTAAATCCTCCACAAATGCTTGTTGAGTGAATGCATGACCTCTTGTCAAAAGCACTGTGTGTGTATATGAAGGGAGACCCCTCCCAAAAAAACAGAATTATCTTTTGGAGAGTGGGTATTCGGGGAACCCATTGGCACCAGTGTCCAGCTAGCATTGTTGTGACAGGCTGTGTTTAGCTTCACTTAATTTTTTTTATTTTTTTTGAGATTCAACACGGTTACCCATTTTGTGATGGGTGATTTACAAGTGCGCCTGCCCAGGCCGTGCTGAGTGTGCAGCAGTTTTTGACCAAAATTGGCGTGGTCCTCGTACCCTCCCCTCCCTATTCACCTGATCTTACCCCAAGCAACTTTTTTTTTTGTTTCCCTGATGAAAAATCTACAAAGGGAAACGTTTTGCTCACGTGGGAGAGGCAAAACAAAAAATGGCAGAAGCACTAAAAGGCATCGGAATTGAAAAATTCAAAAATTGTTTTGAGCAGTGGCAAAAGCATCTCGAGAGGTGTACTGCACCACACAGAAAGGACTCCAAAGGTGACTGAGATTTAAACACGTAAGAATAAATACACAATTGTTTACAGATAAATTCTGGGTTTGGGGGGTCCCCCCTTGTTTGATACTCACCCAATGATTTGCAGCATGAGGAGAGGAGAGAGGTACCGGCTGGGGATACTTTGCCAGACCTTATTCACTTGTGTATAGTGTGATTTTTTAAAAAGCATATACGATTGAAAAGGAAGGAGGGGAGGGAAGTCTTTAAACACCCGTTTTGCATGGGAATGCATGAACGGGACTTTGAGGAAGCCAGCCTTTGACCGTTTACCCTTATTGTTCTGCCTCCATGTTCTCAGCTTTAAAATGGGCATAATAACACTGCTCGCCTCACTGGACTAAGAGGATTAAATCAGTTTGTCCCGGGAAGCCCTGGGCCCAGCACTGGGACACAGCGAGTGCTCAGCAGATGCCATGGTCCTCCCTATTATTTTATGTATAGCAGGATTTATCGAGAGGACAGAGAAGCTCCCAGTGCGGGAGGGGACCCAAGGGGAAATTTATTATTAAAAGAGGACCTTGAATGCCATTTCTACTTGTGCCCGGAATATTATCCAGGTCCTTGACTGGCTGTTCAGCTTCCAGGAGGGACTTGGGTGGTCCCCTCAGGTGATTTCTGGAGTGGAGTATGTGCAGGTGCATTTAGGGGTGCTGCAGGGCCCCAGTAGGAGGGCAGTGTCTTGCCCTCCACCTCGTGGCCTTCTGCCCCTGTGGCCTGCCTGGGGCCAGGGAGCACAGATGCACGGGGTGGGGGGGGCAGCAGAGGGGGGCTGCAGAGGGCCGAAGCCCCGCACAGCAGGGCTCTCAGCCCCTCACATGCCGGGAGACCCCAACCTACATCTTCCCTGCTCAAGGCCCCTGTTCTCATCTGGGTCCGGGAACCTCAGGGGCTGCAAAGCCAGCTTCTGGTGGAGCGTCGTCCTGGGAGACCGAAAACGTTCTCATCAATGCAAAACGGAGCCAGAGAGCAGCGCTGGCCCAGAAGCCCGCTTCCCCCCCTCCTAACCACTCCCGCCCCCTCCCCCACACCAGCCTATTTAACAGCAAATCCTTAAGCCAGAGATTGTAAAAAGCAGCTTGTTTGGGCCTGACCCTTCCCCATTCATGTAATGTGATATTGCACGCTTGGCCGACCCCAGCAAGCAGCTAAGCATATGTCGTCAGCTGGGCGCTGCTGCCCCTCTATTAAGACGGTTCTGGAAGCATATGTGGGAACGGGCCTGCCCCGCAGACTCGAGGGAAAAGGCAGGAACATGGGTAATTAGAGGGAGCAGCCCGGCCCGGGAGGAAGCTTGAGAGCATCGCGTGGGCATGGAAACAATTAGAGTCAACAAATCATCGTGGAGGAGGAAACCTTAAAAATAGGGACCTGGTTAAATGACCCAGTAAACACCCGGCCCTGCCCCCACCCGCCCCGCGTGGGGGCTGCATCTGGGCTTCACGTGGACCGGCCTCCCCGGCCCTGGGGGTAATGACTTCCCTTGGCAATTTCCTGAAGGAAGCGGCTGCAGGATCTTCCCGGGATAAATGAGCCTGGCTGATTCTCGACTTTCAGTCTGGACTCCCGTCTCCCCTCCCAGTCCCATCTCCTCATTCACTGGGATTGGCAGCTTCATGGGAAGTCCCTTGTTGGGGGGAGGGGGGGCAGGAGCAGTTCAGGCTGCCCAAGGATCCCCCGCCCAAAACGGGTGGGCCAGTCCTGGGCTCGTGGTGGAGGGTGCAAACCGCCCAGCTCCGGGACCATGTGGGCACCTCTGGGGTCCAGTCGGAGTCCGTCCGCTGGGGTCCGTCCCCTCATTCTGCTGGGGTAGAACGATCCCAGCTCCCACAGGCGTGGCCCGTTCTGGAAGTTCCTGACCGGCACTGTCCAGGGGCCACCAGTCACATGTGGCTGCTCAGCGTTTGACGTGTGACCTGTGTGTTGGAGGAACTGAGTTGTGAAATTTTTATTCCATTTGGGCGAACTTAAATTTAGAAACGGGCAATTCTGTGATTGGAAGAAGTTTAGGAATGTATGGACCAGCTTGGGCGTGTGAACCTGCCTTTTCAACTGTAAATTTCACAGAATTTAAACAGAGATCAAGTGCTGTCAATGGGAATTTAGGGGCTGCATTGGGTTGTGTCTAAGTGTAAAAAAAAACAAACGCACACCAGGTTTGGAAGACTGAATTTTTAAAGAGTAAAGCAGTTAGTTGATAATTTTATATTGATTACATGTTGGAATGGTAATACTTGGGGTATATACCCCAAGTATATGGGTTTAAATAGACTGGGGTATATGGGTTTAAATAGACTGTATCATAATATTTTAATTTTTTTGAGTCAGCATCTCACTCTGTTGCCCAGGCTGGAGTGCAGTGGCACGCTCACAGCTCACCGCAGCCTCAACTTCCTGGACTCAGATAATCCTTCTGCCTCTGCCTCCCGAGTAGCTGAGACTACAGGTGTGCACCACCACACCCAGCTAATTTTTTACAAAAAGTTTTTGGTAGAGGTGAGGTCTCGCCATGTTGCTCAGGCTGGTCACAAACTCCTGGGGTCAAGTGATCCTCCCGCCTTGGCCTCCCCAAGTGCTGGGATTACAGGCGTGAGATGCCATGCCCAGCCCCTTTCTGCTCTTCTGTCCCCGGGGAGGACATTTACAAGGACGCTTGGCTTTGGGTCCGGGCGTGCATGCGACTTGCCTGGCAACCCCCTGTTAAAAGAACTAGACTCTGCCTTAGAAGCCTCTTCCTGGAGGGTCCGTCCACTCCCCACCACTCCCCCCTCCCCTTCTCCACTGAGCTTGTCAGGAAACACGGCGTTCCAGACTGAGACAAGAAAATTTCTTCCTCCCTGGCTGTTCTTGGGCAAAGCCTTCCACAGACAGCGGAGGGGCAGCTGTTCCCCCTTCCTCAGAATTTTCCAGGGCTCGGTGGACACAAGGCTGCAGGGCCCAGAGAAGGAGTTTCAATCCTGAGCTTTGCCGTTTGAGAGAACCGAGTTTAAGCCTTGCCCCTAAGTCCAGGCCATGTCTACCTGTGTTACCTTGGCCGGCCTTTCACCCTCTGCAAGCCTTGATTCCTTAATCTGTAAAACGGGGACAATGAGAGTGGTTACTTCAACGGTGCAAAGAAAAACGTAAATGACCAGTTTGTGCAAAAGGCTCAGCATTGTGTCTGGCTTTGCAGCCCCGCCCCAAGCAAAAGCTGGGTGGTTGGTTGTTTCTGGAAGAGTCTGTATCCGCCAATGCCCATGGCTAACGTGGAAGGGACTTACCATCCCATGCGACACTCAGCCCCCGTTGCCTTTTACTTCTGAGGTCTTTGAAGTCATTTGCACTAGACCCTCTCAGGTCATTCCAGCTGTCCCAGGTCCACGGTTGGATGGAAGGAGGTAGGAGCGATGGTGACGGGAGGTGACCTCAGCTGGTCATGTGCACCTGCTTTCCTGAAAACTCCCACCACACAGAGACGGGCCCCAGGTTGAGCGTCCAGGGCTGGGACAGCAGGGGCCGTGTGTGGCCTAAGGTGAAACCTGGCCCACGGTGACAGTAATGCACTGTGATAGCTGTCACAACTCTTCTTGGGTCATCTTGCCGTGAAGGCTCAGCGCAGTGGAGCGATGACCGGGGTCGGGCACAGAAGATGCCACGGGCACCTGGCATGCTGGGTTTCCATATCCGTTCACTTCACTCTGCAAATGTCCACGAACCGTGTCCCCCATGCCGGTGTGAGCCAGGCGGAATTCCTGCTGTCCAGGGCTTTGTGCTCCCACGGAACATGCGACCAAGGCCATGTCAGACTGTGACACATGCAGAGGAGAAAGGGGTGCCACGGGGCAGGCTGGCGTCACCGGGACGCTTGCTGCGGTCGCCCTGAAGAGGGAGCGTTGCAGCTGGACGTAGAGGTTGGGGAGAGAGGCCGCCTGGAGAAAGGTGGCCAGTGCCATTTGGGAAGACGGAGTGGAGGACCAGAGGGTTCCCCAGGGAGAGGCCATCTGGCTGGAGAATGGGGGGAAGCAGAGTCGGGGTTTGGGCTTCTCAGCCCCGGAAAACATTTCAGGAAACAATCTAAGTATGATGGTACCTCTGCCACATGCAATTTCAAAAGCGTTAACACACCCTACCATCCATAAGTGGAAGTCCAGCAAAGTCCTGCAGTGTTTCCGGGCGGCCACCTTGAGACCACTGATTTTTTAGGTATCATATCTCCATGTGTTCGTCTGCAGCTTTGACTCAGTGGTGGCATGTCCTTGCTCTGCAGGTGCTTTTGACATGCGCGTCGACAGCTGGCTGAGGAGTCAAGGACAGGGTGACGCTGGGGAGGGGCGCGAGGGTGTCACCAGCGTGGGCAGACAGGCCCACGGGCTCAGGAGTCCTCTCCAGCCCAGTCCCCCAAGGCCTAGGGGTGCCAACATTGTCCCTGGAGAGTGAGCCACGCCGGAGCCAGCTCCCACCCCAGACACGGTGAAACCTGCTCTCCTCGTTGCTAGACACACGTCCCCGTCAGCGGGAGAGGGTGGAGGAGTGGCCGTGACTGACAATCGCGATGTAGGGCAGTGGCCCTCGTGCCAACTTATTCACAACACCTGTCATCACGTGCTGTCAGTGAAGCACTCAGTGATTATCTAATTTATGCCTCGCGTGTCACGGGCTGTCTGTGAGCCGTCACGCTGACTCTGCTCGTGAGCGCGACTCTCTTGACAGATGTTCGGATTGGATGGATGGGGAGGCCGCCTGTGAGCCTTCGCAGCCCTCGTCCTGGGGCAGAGGTTGGCGGAGGGTGGCCCAGGGCTGGAAGGGAATAATAGCAGAGTTGGGAAGGGGACGGAGAGGTGGGGTGGGGGTCACCTTTGGTCTGGCTTGCCCTGCCCCGCCACTGGCCACCAGGAGGCGGACACCCTGACACGCCATCGAGCTTCCAGAGGTGTCCATCTGCCTCTGCCATCTGAATATGGATTTCTGTATTGTGCTCAGGGCCAGATTCTCACCACGTCTCAAGCTTGCGTGGTGGCTGGAGTTAATCCCATGCTGTATGCACAGAGATGCTGGTGCATCATTGATCTTTTGAGAAGCACCAGCGGGGGGATTGCTGATTGACTTGGGACAGGCTGCACTGGCATCTGAAATGTACAAGAGGTTCCATGTCATCCTCTGCAGGCACTGGGTTTCTCAGATGTTCATGGAGGGAGAGCATTGGCATATCATGGTCTTACTACATTTTTTTTTTGAGTCTGGGTCTCATTCTGCTGCCCAGGCTGTAGTGTAATGGCATGATTGTGGCTCACCACAACCTCAACCTCCTAGGCTCAGGCAATCCTCCCTCCTCAGTCCCCCGAATAGCTGGGATTACAGGTGCACATCACAACACCCAGTTAATTTTTTTTAATTTTTTGTGGAGATGAGGTCTCGCGGTGGTCTCAAACTCCTGGGTTCAAGCAATCCTCTCGCCTCGGCCCCCAAAGTGCTGAAATTACAGGCGTGAGTCACCATGCCCAGCCGATCTTTTTACAACCCTAAGTGAAGTTCAAACCTTCCATGCTTGAGTTTGTTTCCTTTTTGCAAAAGCTGATTTTCTGTTTTGCATAGTTTTTTTTTTAATCAGTGTTGAGGCCAAGGGACAACTTTTGCATGGTCTAGGAGTTTACAAATGAAAAGGAAAGGACTCCAGAAAAATAACCAATTGCCAATGCCTCCAAGTCAATGAAGTCATTTCCTGGGCTGCTCTAACAAATTAGTAGAAATGTAGTCACTGAAAACAACATTATCTTCTAATTCTGGAAGCAGAAGTCTGAACCATATCTCATGGTGTGATAACCATGGTGCCAGTGGGCTGTGTTCTCTTCTGGAGGTTCTAGGGGAGAAGGCTTCTCCAGTTTCTAGAAGTTCCTTTTGCTGTGCTGCCGTAAAAGTGGATGTCCTTGGCAGTTGACAGTGAGTGTGGCCACCCAACGCTCACTGACATCTGGTCTTTTAAATAAAAGGGGAATCAAAGTCCTGAGCTTAAGGGCTGAAAAGCAGACGCACACCTCCCCTGTTTGTCCCAAGTCTCCCATCGATGTGTTTGTTTGCCTTTTCTTTCTCTCTCTCTGAAGAACGCTTCTCCTCGGGCTCCTGTTTCCAATTATCGGTGGCCAGTCCAACCATCAAGACTGGTTGTATCAGTTTCAGACGAATCATAATGTTTGAATAATACCATTTGCCATGAGTGTCATCAAGAAGAATCAACAAAAAGCTACATTAAGCAGGCAAGTCGGTTCTTTAACTCAAAGAATGCTCTTGAACACCGGGTAGAATGTTTCCAGTGTCCAGAGAGAGATTTCCGCTGCCAACGGGCCAACTCTTGAGTTTCTCCTTTTGTTTGTCAGTTGGGAACCTTCCTTTGGAAAGGAAGCCACCCTTTGTTTGTGTGCAGGCCGGTTGTAGGGAACACTGTCATCTGTCTCTCCGCCAGAGACTTGCCCCCAGGCGGTGGAGCAGGGGACTGAACCTAGGAACAGAAGACCCAGGCCAGGGGACCAACTGAGGCAGGAGGAGAGAGCCCCGAAAGCGGAATTACCCTGGTGGAAGGCCAACTTCACACTCTGATCACTCCTTTCTTCGTTGTGTGGAGGTGGCATACCTCTGTCACTTTGGACACTATTAAAGAGAACATTCGTGTTCTTTGTGGATATCTTTTAAACAGAACATGATGTTTATGAAAAGGCAGGTACTGTGAGAGACATCTGAGAGTCTGCATGCAGAACCAGGCAGACCTGAGTTCAAAACCCAACGCGTAGGAGTCCCTTCTCCCAGAAACCCTGCCCTTCTCATCTGTAAAATGGGGATAATGAGGGTCTCTGCCTCAGAGGTTGTGAGGAAGGTTAAACTGGATGACAGCCTGAAGAGTCTTGTACATCAGAGCTCTCCACAAATTGCAGTTGTTTTGTTCACTTGTTTTCTGAGATAGGGTCTTGCTCTGTCGCCCAGGCTGGAGTTCAGTGGTGCAGTCATAGCTCATTGCAGCCTCGAATTTCTGGGCTTAAGAGATCCTCCCGTCTCAGCCTCCCAAGTAGCTGAGACTACAGACATGTGTCACCATGCCTGGCTAATTTTTGTATTTTTATTTTTGTAGAGACGAGGTCTGGCTATGTTGCCCAGGCTGAGTAGTTTTTACTAATATTCTCATGTTGCTCCAAATTGGAATGGCAAGTACCTTCTTAATTCTCCTTTGTGTTTCTAAACAGGCCAATTTACTTAGTTACTAAGTGCACACTTGTTACATTTTTGCCATTTATGCATGTACTTTCACAAACCACATTCTATGATTTTAAAAACAATAATAATAATTCAATAGAAACTGGTGCATTCCAGCTGAGGGGCTAGGGGGCTGGGGGAATAGATTTTGTTTGTTGTTTGTGTGTTTAGTTTTATTCGTTGCATTTCTTCTAAACTAATATAACCAAGAGTTGTTCTGACCATTTCTGCTTCAGAATTCAGTTTAAATCCAGATTAATCTAGAGGGCAGTGTTCCCCAAATATCAAATCATGCACCTGGAAATCCCTCTTCTGAGAAGGCGCCCTGCTGAAATGCGGCGTGTGCCTGGCTGCACGAGTCCTGCTGCTCGGGTAAGACCTGGAGGAAAAGAGAGAATAGATGTGAAGAAGGTCTGCAGCTCCTCCCTGTATAAAAAGAAAAATCTGGTCTGGGTACCAGAAGCAGCAGAATGCTAACACAGGGTGTTTAACACCAGGGGCTGTGGAACCAAACATTTGTGGGCTTCACCCCAGCCCCACTGATTGCTGCTTGTGCCCGGTAAAGGATCTGTCCCTGTACTCAGCTTCTACACATCACAGGCTCACAGTCTTCAAGGACAGGCCGTCTCTCTCCAGCCACAGTCCCAACAGAGAGATCCGATTGGCCCTGCTGGGGTCAAGTGCTCACCTCTGAACCAATCAGATGAGTCCCATCCTCAATCCCAACAGAGAGATACGATTGGCCCAGTTGGGGTCCGGGGCTCACCTCTGGACCAATCAGATGAGCTCTGGACACAATCCCAACGCGAGATCCGGTTGGTCCAACTGGGGTCAGGTGCTCACCTCTGGACTAGTCAGATGAGTCCTAGCCACAATCCCCACACAGAGATCTGATTGGGCCAGCTGGGGTCAGGTGCTCACCTCTGGCCCAATCAGAAGAGTCCCGAGTCAGGCGCTTGCCTCAGAAACATGGCTGCCGGGGGCAGTGGCTCCCTGCAACCCAGAGGGTGTGCTCAGCACCACACTTGACCTCTATCCTGCATCCAGCCTGGACTGGAGCTGTCTAGATTTCAAATATCTTACCCTCTCAGTTCCAGGCTCTCACAAACTTCCGAAATTCTAGCATTTCACGCCCAAGTGATAGGCTCGTAATAGCACTGTTTGCTCCTCCCAGCACTGTCCGTCCATTTCTGCTGTTTGCAGCAAAATGCCACAGACCGAATGACTACAAATAACAGAGATTTACCTCTCACAGTGCTAGGGGCTGGAAGTCCAAGATCAAGGGGCCCGCAGACCTGTGTCTGGTGAGGGCTCGCTCTCCGTGTCAGAGATGGCGGCCTCCTGCTGCATCCCACGTGGTGGAAGAACAGGAGGAGGAAAGGGAGGAGGCCGCTTCCTGCAGCCTCTTACGGGAGCACTAAGCCGGTGCAGGAGGCTGGGGCCTTCGTGACGTCCTCCCCGCCACGGGGTTGCACCTCGGAGCCCGATCACGTGGGGATCAGGTTCCAGCGTAGGGACTGTGGAGGGGCACAGACATCCCAGCCATGGCCAGTGCCTGTCGTGTGCAGCCCAGGGAGGCAGAGACGTCACTGAACACGTGACACCGAAAGTCAAACTGAGATCTGCTGAGGTGAAAGAACTCATACTGTGTCACGGTCGATCTTGGAGACGGCCAAAGGATCCAGCGGCCTGCGGGACATGCAGCAGGCACAAACTCCCATGAGGGTGGAGGCATGTGTGGAGGCATGTCCCCTGCGGTGTACCCAGTGTTTGGCGCATAGTAGGTGCCCAACAGTTTTTTGATGAGCGAATTGATGTATCTTCATACGTTAGAGCAACCTGGGAAAACTGAGCTGTGGCCTTGAGAACGACACTTTTTTTGCATGTCTTCCCATGGCCTTTTTCCTCCTGTCTTCCTCAAGGGCTTCTCAGCTCTGCCAGTGACCTGGCCCAGCCCGGGTTTCTTGCAGGGAAAAGTGGGATGATCGCCAGATCCTCTCTTTCCCTCACCGGCAACTTCCAGCCCATCAGCAAGCCCTCCAAGCGTCCTGCTCCAAGATGGTTCTCAAATCCAGCCCTTTATCCCTACCTCTGTTGCTGCCATTATTGGAGCCAACATAATCTCTTGCATGGAAGAACGCTCACCTCCTGGCTCGCCTTTCTGTTTCCATTCTCATCCCTCAGTCAGATACAACCAGGTTTGGCTGCAAGTAGTTGAAGCCCCCCAAGAACAATGACATGTCATATAGAGTTGATATCTCTCTTTAGGAAAGCAATCCAGGGCTGACGGGGTAGCTCTGTGGCCATCAGGTCCCGTCTTTCTAATTGCTCAGCCACCCTCCATTCATGACTTATATGCCTCCTAGCCCCAAATGGTTGCTTCCACCCCAGCCATCGCATCTGCATTCCAGCCAGCAGGAAGAAAGAGGGAAGTTTAAGGGCATGATCTCTCTCTTCAAGGATGCTTCTTGGAAATCATACATAATGCTCCCACTGACACCCCATCGGGTAGACCTTAGTATGAATGCCTAGGAAATGTGGTTCTTATTCCTGGTGGCTATGCATGCTCAGCCAAAATTCTGTGTTCATTTGCTAAGAAGAAAAGGGGGGAGGTAATAACAGATATGGAAGGAATCTCTGCCATACAGGAATCTCTGTCAGATCCCACCAGCTGCTCCACGGATAACTTCACGAGACACTCCCCTGCTGAAACTCCCCAGGGGCTTCCCAAAGCACGAAAGCAAACTCCAGACTCCTTTCTGTGACCAAGGAGGCCCTCTGTGATCTAACTCCTTTTCTCCCCTCATTTCCATCTCCCCCTGAGTTCTCAACCTTCCTTCGATGCCCCCGAGGATCCCAGGTCATTTCAGCCTTGGGTGTTCTGCACCTGATGTTCTTCCTCACATGAGCACCCTTCCTCAGAGCTCCCCACAACAGTCTTCTCCTCATCAGACCCCGGGTTTGAGACCGTCTCCTGTTTCCAGAGTGGCCACAGCCACCCCCCTGTGGTCTCTAGGGCCAAAGCCTGTTTCATTCCATTTGTTGCTGCCGTCGCTGTCTGAAGCTGCCTGGCACATCTGTTCGTGTGTGTGCTGACTGTCTCCGCCCCTCCCCGTGAAGCCCTGCGAAGACACAGGTCTCACCTGCCGTGTCCATCCTGATATCCCAGGATGCTTCACGGCACAGAGAGGAGATCCCGTCGGTGCCGACTGAATCAGTACTGCAGGATGCTTCTGGGGACAGACTCCTCATCATCCTCCATCGCTTCCCTGGGAGAATGACTCTCTCTCTGGTTCTGTGACTATAGGGGGCTGTCATTCAGTACAGTCCAACACCAAGCCCCAGGCCCCATATCTGGCCCGTGCAGCCCTCGATGGCCCTGGACCCAGGTCCCAGGCCAAGGTGGGCCTATGACAGAAGCCGGCCAATCCGAGTGGTTCCCTCCAGATCCTCTCGCTTGACACTGGAGCACAAGGAGAACACCTTTGCTCTGGAAACTGTGGTGCGGGCAAGAGCTAAAACTAGGACCCCTTGTTGACAGGTTCCCCATGTAATAGGCAAGCCTATTTGGGCACACAGTAGGTACAGTGAAGGCAGAGGGGCCAGCGCCCAGTAAGAAACAGAAGTCAGGGGCAGAGAACGAGGAAGAAGGAGAGCGAGCTTGCCTGGTGACATCACTGACGCCTCCTGGATACAGCTGAGCCTGAAGCCATTCCTGGATTTCCCACTTCCTTGAGTCAATGCACCCCCTTTTTGTATTAAACCAGTTTGCAACCAGCAGAGCACTGAGTATCATTTCTCCCCATTTTATACAGGAGGACACAGAGTTTGCAAAGCTAAATCACCTTCCTTACAGCCACAGTGCAGCTGGCAAAACTGAGGTTCAAACCCCAATCCTTTCAGGTGACATGAGGCTCCTTGCCCTCTCCAGTGTTATCTTTTTTTTTTTGGTCAAGGTTTCACTCTGTTGCCCAGGCCGGGGTGTAGTGGCGTGATCATAGCTCATCACAGCCTCAAACTCCTGGGCCCAAGCAATCCTCCTGCCTCAACCTCCTGAGTAGTTGGTACCCCAGGCATGAGCCCCCACATCTGGCTAATTTTTCTTTTTCTTAGAGACAGAATCTTGTTATGCTGCCCAGGCTGGTCTTGAACTTCCAAACTCAAACAATCCTCCCACCTCAGCCTCTCAAAGTGCTGGGATTACAGGAGCATGAGCCACTGTGCCCAGCTGCCAGTGCTATCTTAAGAGGCCAAAGAAGCCGGGCATGGTGGCTCATGTCTGTAATCTCAGCACTTTGGGAGGCTGAGGTGAGAGGGTTGCCTGAGCCCGGGGGTTTGAGACCAGTGTGGGCAACTTGGCAAGACCCCATCTCTACAACTTTT
>CAUYQG010279424.1:0-21269 GCA_963574415.1 Tarsius wallacei | reverse complement strand
CTTTTTTTTTTTTTTTGAGTTGGAGTCTCACTCAGTTGCCCAGACTGGAGGGCAGTGACATGCTCCCGGCCACCGCAGCCTCGACCTGCTGGGCTCCGGCGATCCTTCCGCCTCAGCCTTCCAAGTAGTTGGAACTACAGGTATGCACTACCACACCCAGCTGATTTTTTTAATTTTTATTGTAGAGATGAGGTCTTGCCAAGTTGCCCAGGCGGGTCTCTAACCCGCGAGCTCAGGCAATCCACTCACCTCAGCCTCCCAAAGGCGCGGGATTACAGGCTGAGCCACCGAGCCCGGCGACAGGTACTCTTAAAGCCCAGACTTCACCACTATACAAATCATCCACTTGTACCCCCAAAACTATTGAGGCTTTAAAAACAAAAACAAAAATCTGGGAGATGGTCAAGATTGCTGGAGCTGCAACCATATTTTTCCCCTAGTGGCTAATTAATTATTTTAAACAGTTATATTTTTGCATAAAAATTCAGCCACAGAAGTCAAAAATATCAGCTGACCTTCAACTGCCAACGCAGGGGGGATGGAAAGCTTTACCAAACATGTCACGGTATTTTAACAGGAGCTGTTCCTACGTGCTGGCGGTTGTGAGCAAATTCATAGGCAGGATGACTAGCAGCATATATTCACCTTCAGCAGTATACATGTCACAAATTCAGCCTATTTCAGTGAAAACGAAGGCCACAGTAACAAAATACCAGCCTCTGTAAATACTGACCTATTTTTCTCTTGAGCCAGTAGCAAAATAATAGGGCCATGGTAGCAGAAGCAAGGGTGCCGAGCATTCCCCCAGTGATTCCTGCAGTAAGATGATGATACTCTATGTCTCCGACAGGCACTGGAGGGAGAAATGTGTGTATAAGCTATCCAGAGGAAGGTGTTGGACCTTGGAGAGCAAGCATCTTGGGTGTGTGTTGTACCCAAGGCCTGCCCTTCCAAGGAGAGTTTTTGTGTTTGTCTAGGGACTTGCCGCTTATCATGTTGGTGAAAAGAGAAGAGAGATGCCCCACCTTTGTGCCCTCCATGCCCCTCTGATATATCACCCGTGACATCACCACCCACAGAAGCCCTGTCTTTGGTAACACATCACCAGAAACATTGTGGTTCAAAGAAACTCTCCTGGGACCCTGGGAATGAAACATTGGCCAAGACAGTTGCATAGCCTGAGCAATACCTGTGAAGTTGAGTGTCACCACCTCACTGTGTTGGGCCACCAGGCCATTGTTGGCCTCACAAGAGAAGTTTCCAGAATGTTCTGTGGTCAGGGAGAGATTGAAGGATGCTCCGCCTCCAGAAGGGGCTGAGCCGTTCCCAAGGGCAATATCCTCATGATAAAACCGGTACAGGATTGGAGGAGAGCCTCTCTGGACCACACAGTGAAGCTCCACCACGTCTCCCACCACAGCCTGGGCCTTGGGAGCCCTGAGGGTGAGGATAGGGCGAGACACTGGAACTGACAGAGAGAGTGGACTGTCACAGAGTGTCTCTAATAATGCAAGACTAATAGACCCTGCCCACCAACGCTTATGCTGTTGAACTTCCCCAGAGTGCCCCAGCGAAACTTCATGTGCCCCAGGGAAATGTGGAGCCAGTGTGAGACCTACTAGCTGAGCTGGTGGTGGTGGAACTTACTTCTGACAGTGATGCTCACCAGCCCACTAAGACTGGGACCGTAGCCATTGTCAGCTGCACAGTAATAGTGTTCAGCGTCACTCTCCCTCGCCGAAAGGATCTCAAACTGTGCTGTCAGTGAACGCTGGGTCTTTGTCTTCAGGTTTAAACCCAGGTCCCCTTTGTACCAGAGGAAGGTGATGTTTCCTGTGCCCTTAGCAACCGAGCAGATGAGGACCACCTTATCTCCCTTCATCACCTGTCCTCCTGGGGGTTGCATCTCCAAGTTCACATCAGAGACAGGGACTACTGCATGAACACAGGATGACAGAGGAGGGCCCTGAGTAGGGAAAGTTTCAAGGACAAGGAAGTGGATGTGACATTGCTGAAAGCAAAAGCCACAGTAAAGTCAATGATGTACATACTTTAATTTGGGGTTGGTCTGCTGATTTACAATCAGCGTTGGTTAGGCTGATGGTGAAGATTGGTTGGGTTGATTGGTAGGGTAAGAAAAACACCACACTATTACCATAGAGAACGTGGCATCACCTTTTTCCCTAGGACAGTGTGACTTCTATCACCTTAATCTCTCAAATTCTCATTTTTTGAAGAACAATAGCACAGTGATCACATGTTCAAATTGTAAATCAAGCTGCCTTATTTAAATAGTGGTTGCCACTCTCTTACGTGCTGGCATACTTGATCAAATCGCTTAACTTCTCTGGGAACTCAATCCCACTTGTTAAATGGAGATGTTAATGATAGTTATCCTCAGCAGTTGTGAGGGTGCAATTAAACAACATCTATGAAGCACTCGAACAGAGACTGCTGTGTATGTGCTGCTCAATCAATGACTTTTGTTGCGGAGGTGGTCCAGTTTCACCATTGTTGAATTTTTAGCAAGTGTAGGAGAGCCCAGCCTTCTGGAGGTATTAGGTATTGGCTTCATGGCACAACAGATTCCTCTCTGTCTGAGAATGGGAGATGTCAGAAGTGTCAATCTTGAAGTGGAATAACACAGTTCAGAATCACAAAATACTCTTTTCTTCTTGTCTTTCCAAATCAAATTCTGGTTGCCAAGTTTTCCCTTCCAGAAACCCTGCTCCAGGAGCCTGTTCTATCCACTTCTCCCACAAATCCTTCCTTTTGCCACCTCAGGCCTCTTTTTCTACTGGCAGTCAGTGCTACACAATTGACAGCCAGTGTGACACAGTTCTCAGTCAGTGCTACACAATTGACAGTCAGCGCTATACAACTGACAGTCAGTGCTACACAATTGATAGTCAGTACTATGCAATTGACAGTGTGCTACACAATTAACAGTGCTACACAATTGATAGTCAATGCTACACAGTTCTCAGTCAGCACTACACAATTGACAGTCACCGTTATACAACTGACAGTCAGTGCTACACAATTGACAGTCAATGCTACACAACTGACAATCAGTGCTACACAATTAATAGTCAGCTCTACACAACAGACAGACAGTACTACACAATTGACTATCAGTGCTACACAATTCTCACTCAGTGCTACACAATTGACAGTCAGTGCTACACAATTCTCAGTCAGTGCTACACAACTGACAGTGCTACACTATTGATGTGCTACAAAATTCTCAGTCAGTACTATACAATTGACAGTGCTACACAACTGACAGTGAGTGCTATACAATTGACAGTCAGTGCTATACAATGTAGCACCACATAGTCCACCATAGCTGCTCAGAGTGCTGGTTGAGCATCTTGCAGTCGGGGGACCAGCTATTTTACAACTGTTTCTTCCACACACCCCCCACAGCACAGTGAAGATACTCAATAAGGATTTCCTAAATGCTCTCTACTTGCCCAAATGGAATCAGCAAGATAAAGGGACGATACTTTAAGGATGTTGACAAAGAAAGAAACTCAGGTGCATCTCTCAAACAACTTCTATTCTTGAAGATGAAGAACCCAACAGACAAGGAGGGCTAACCTCTTGCCACTGCCTTTCTCAGCCACCCCAGCAGACAAGACCCACTGACACTCACTCTGCACGTTTATCAGGAATCTTGAGCTCCGCCAGATTTTGGGTGATGATGTCTGAGCTTCACACCAGTAGGCCCCTGAGTCTTCCCTCCACATGGTGGAGATCTGGAGTTTCTGGGAGCTGTTCCAGCCCGGCCCCAGGGGTCCGGCATCTCTGAAGAAGCGGAACTGGAACCGAGCATATGAACTCTGTGGAGGAGTCTGGATATTACAGGTCAGGGTCACTGAGTTCCCCTCTGTGGGCTGGGAGGGGCTGGCTGTCAGAAAGAGCCCTAGAGAAATTAAACACAAATTCCAGGGCAATGGGATCAGAGATCCTGGTGAGAAGTATTTTGTGTTTCAACATTTGCAAACAAGACTCAAAGAAACAACTGGTTGGACACACAGATCACCCCTTACAACAACATTACCTACAAGTGGCCCATGGGCTTGCTTTTTTTTTTTTTGCCATAAACTTACCCTTCCCACCCTGGCACATCCTGCCCCTGTACAGCATCATCTCCCCTCCAAAGGCAATCCTTACCTTTAACTTGGGTCTGAGTACTTTTTGAAGTGTCTATCCATGATCTAAAAACACCTTTCTCAAAACCAGGGCAGGAATATTAAAGATATTCTTGGGATGGCAATGGAAATGGGGAAGCTTAAAGGTTTAGCAAATGTGAGTCTATTTCTTTCATCCTTGGAGTAAGCCATACTGGTTATTCTCTACTGTTCCCAGTTCCCTGATATCTCAAAACCACACCGTCTCTTTCAAATACCTAATATGGGACTTGGAGGATCAAGGAGTCTGGGAAAGACATCAACTAACTTAATCCCCTCATTGCTGACTCTGTCCTGCCCTGTTATTGCTATTTCTATTGGAAGAAAAAAGGTGCTCTTGCCTGGAGATGCCACCATCCACACAGCCCAGTTCCCTTGATCTGGGAGCTGTACAAAATTTAGCCTCATGGGTGTACCTCCTTTGGGATATTAGGGACTCTTTTCTGGGTGATAAAGATGGTTAAAGTTGTATTCTGCCCCAACTTCTCTCCTTTCCTCCCCCACATGCTGCAGCTCATGTGAAACGTTACAATTCCTAACAGCAGTGGCTTTTTGGTCATTTGTTTATTCAACCCTCATAACCTCTGCCCTTTGAAAAACTTTAATAATTTCCCTAAGACAGACAAACCTCTTTCTCTCCTTACCGCATGAAAAGGCAAGTGCTCTAGAATAATGAGGGGTGGTTTCTAGTCTAATAGTTGTCATCTCTAAACCTTTCTACTGAAATGACTTTTCTCTGAGGCCATTTAAACATCAGCTCCATCCATGGTACTAGAATATTTGCTTTGTCCTGGGGTATGGAATGCCTGATATGTTAGAGTTACTTTCTTTACTTGGAAAACCGTAGTGCCCAGAAGACTGACCAGCAGCACTGCTTTTGGGAGTTGAACAGAGGAAGGAATAAATTGGCGTCTAACAATGTCAACCCACTGTCTCCTCTGTGGGCTGGGGGTAGAGTGGACAGGGCCAACTGCAAGGGTCTGGAGCTCAGTCTTGCAGCTTTAATGCAAGATTCCTTGGTGGGGTGGGGGTGAAATTTCAGATCATTCTCAGGCAGCAGAGACTACCTGGAAAACACCTAGTGGCAGCAACTTTGTTCCTCATTCTTGGGAGGAAAGGGGTACATTTTCTCCTTCGGCTGGAATTGGGCACCTGGGCTTAGAGGTAAAGGTGAGAGTATGCACAAGGCATGCATGACATTAACACAGGGCATGAATTAAACTTGGACAAGCATCCAGTGAGGAACTCAGAAGGCTGAGTTGATTCTGAATCTCTGGGGTCATGGGAATTCCTGGTCTGTGATCCCTAGTTGCACCTGCAACCTATGCTCTTGAGATAGAGGGACAATCTCTTTTAGAGTGACAATCTCTTTTAACCCTGTTCTTAGCGGTTTATGCACCAGGGAGCAGTTCTCACATGGAATTGAGCTTGCTTTAATGCAAGATTCCTTGGTGGGGTGGGGGTGAAATTTCCTCCTCTCTTCCTCTGGTAAAAGTAAGACTGAATCGGGATCAGGGCGATGAAGTACATTTGCATCAACCAGAGCCCGAGAAAGAAAATGAGCTAACAGTTGTGGCTGCAGATTGGAGCCAAAAATAGAAAAGAGGCAGCAGTACGACTTCGCTTGGCACGTGGTCCAAGGATGAACTGCAACGTTGTCCTCCATAGATGTGATTTCGGCATTTTCTCCATCACCGCTGGTGAAGTATCCAGCAGAGGAGCACACAGGGGCATTGGAGCCCCTGAGGCTGAGAGGACAAAGATTCTTCGGCACTTTCTGCTTTCCTTGTGCAAATGGCGTCTCCTTCCCCAGACTGGGACTTCCCAGAAAGAAGACTGTGTTCTTGAGAAGGTCAGAGGAAGACCTGCATGCCCCGCTGAGCAGGCACGTGTCAGGTGCAGAGACTGGTGTAAACATAGAGCAGCTGGGCCCCAGGGAGCCACTGGTGTGTTTTCACCTCAGCAGCTGTCACCCGGAAGTGTCTTGGACAAGCAGGGGCTTCTCAGATAGCCATCCTCAGGCATCCTGTGCTGAGCCAGTGACAAGGTACCCACAGACCTTGAAGAAGAGAGGGAAGTGCCACTCACCGATGGGTTCACAGAAGGGAGCTGGGAGAGAAGTCAGCAGAGATCAGTACAGAGCAGCAAATCCCACTTGGCCACAACATTGATTTTTCAAGAGCTTTCCCCACAGCATGCCCTCCTTCCTTGGGGCCCTCCCACCTCTCCACCTTCCTCCCTCCCCCCTCTTTCTCTCTTCTTTCATCCTTTCTCTCATCTTCCCTCCTCTCTCCTTATCTAACGTCCTCTTCCTTCTTTCTCTCTTTTTTTTCCACATTCAGTATCACCCACAGAACACCTGTCCACAAAAACAACACGTGGTTCTTCTTTAGGATCATACAATAATTTTCAGCAACACTTATCTTCTGTGATTAGAAGATGGTGTCTTCCTTCTTAGCTATTTAGTATCCTTCTCTTCCAACCCCTTATTCCCACTGCCACCTCCTTCCTCCTAAAAGGTCCAGGTCCAGACTCACTGGCTTCTGGTCAAGCAGAGGGAATGCAACGTCTTGTGTTTAACACATGGGGGGCCTTTGTGTTTCAGCTTCAGGTCAGAGGAGGCTGATCTGAGAAAAAATTTAGATTTCTCCAAAAATTCTCTTCTATCCTAATGCTTTGGCCATAACACCAAGGCATAGTGGTCCCAAAAGAAAAATTCTAGGGAAAATGAAGACTTTGAGGCTAGATGGCATTGACTTGAGTATTGGCTCTTCCTCTTCCAAGCTGCATGACCCTGGGAAAAATGTTTCGCTTTTCTGTGCTTTAGTATTAAATCCTCTGTGCTGAAGATTAAATAAGTTGGTTTCCATAAAGAGCTTAGAATAGTGCTTGGAATTACTTAGCATTTAGTAAATATAATCTCGTTATTATCTATTTTAATCCGTATTTAGTCTGAGATACTTATGTTTTAGGTAAATGATTATTTGAATAATTAATCCCTCACGTAGGAAGAAAGAATCAATGGGAGCTAGCATAAACAGTCTATTTTATATATTCATCCATGCAACAAATAATAAGAATGCTTACTATATACCATGGTGCATGGCACTGGGGTTATAGGAATGACCGTGAATGACCATCTTTGACATCCAAAAATGTACATTATAATGAGAGTGAGCCAATTTAAAAATAACTGTCTGATTTCATAGGGTGCTTGCTGCTATAAGAAAAACACATCAGAGAACTAAGTTACAGAGTATCTTAGGATTGTCTTGACTATTTAGACAGATTCTAACTCAGTAAAAATATGACTGATATCAGGAAGTAAGTGTTCTTAACATTTGGGAAAGGGTATCCCTGGCAGAGGACAGCAAATGCAAATATCTTGAGAAAGGAATGAGCTTGTCCAAGGAGGAATAAGAAAGCAAGTGTACCCAGAGATGATGAAGTGGGGACAGTGGTGGTTATTGGTGTGTTAGAAGCAGGCAGGAGCCTGTCTTGGGGGCTTTATGGACTTAGTGACAGTTCTGGATTTCATTCCAGATGTGATGAGAAGCTATGGGAAGTTCTGACTTAATTTACACTTATAATCTCATGCTGACCTTTGATACTGTGAGGAAAACAGACTATAGAAGCTCAAGAGAGGCAGATAGAACAGGAGTGGGAATTTAGTCTAGGAGAGAAGGGATAATGTCTCAGATTAAACAGTACTGGTTCTGTGAAATGGTCGTATTTCAGCATCAATTCTGAAAGTAGAATCAGTAGAAATTGCTTATGAATTAAATTGAAAGTGCAAAAAGAAAGAGTGGAATTAAATACGACTACTAGATTTGGGCTCACAACAAATGGACAAATGGTAGTCATATTTACTGAATTGGAGAAGTGATGGGGAGAAATAAGTTTTGTAGGTGGTGGTGAAACAGGTGAAAGATCAAGAGATCTGTCTGACTGTGAGATACCTACTAGAGATTTTAAAATGGCATGTTGAGTTTAAGATGTCTGTTAGACACATGAACGGTATTCAAAAGAGAGGTCAAGGTTCAAGAAATAAGCCTGAGTTTAAGCTTAAAGTGCCACATAACATGACAAAATTATCTAACTTGGGGAAGTGAGTATGGATGGAGAAGATAAGTTGAGAAGTTCCAACATTTTGAGGTCAGCAAAGAATCCAGCAAAGAGACTGAGAAGCAGCAGGTGTTGAGTTGGAAAGAAAACTAGCAGAATATATTTCGGAAAAAGTATTTCCAAAAGAAGGAGTTATTAAATGTCCCTGAGAAGTTGAGTAAAATAAGAAAATTAAAACTGACTCCTGAATGAGGCAACATGAAGATGATTGATGATATTAGCGGAAGCAGTTTGAGTGAAGTGATAGGGTTAAATTATTGATTACAGAAGCTTCAGGAAACAATGAGGAGGAAGTACAGAGACCTAGAACAATTTAGTAATTACCAGGGAACGAGAGAAGATCTGACTACAAAGGGATTGAGGACTTAAGGAAATTTTTGAAGTAATGTCTTGTATGTTGATTCTGTGGGTGGTCGCATGATCCTAAACATCATAGATAGTGCTCCAAAAAAGTGAATCATAGACAGTGTTCCAAAAAGGTGAATCTTAATGTAATGTAAATCAAAAATAAATTTTAATGAAAGAAGGGAAGTGAAACAAAGATAGCAGCTCACTGAAAACTTTATAAAAGGAGACAGAGTAACAGTGCAGTAAGGTGAGGAGATCATCAGGTCATATTTATATCATTTTAAGATAAAAGACATTGTAGGTTCTGTCAGCAAGATGGCTGTCCAGAGACGCCTAACACTAAATCCTACAAGAAAAAAAGCACAAAAACAGTGAATAAACAACTACATTTTGACTAGCATGTTTAATAAAAAGCACTGAAGTACAGCAAGAGAGTGGCCCTGTGGAACACAGAAACTCAGCATGGTTGCATAAAGAAGAAACTAAAATAACCTGTCTCTGCTACCTATCTCTCAGTTTGGATCATCTTGGAATCTAGAGGGACTTCTCCCTGCCAAGAAAGGTACAGAGGCCCCAGAAACCCCAGATACCTCAGTGGACACCTACAGTTTTGCTGCTGGAGACTCCTGCAGTCCTCACAGACCCTAAGCCCAGTTTAAGAAGGTGCCTAGAGCTCACACAGCTGCCGTCTTCCAGAGAGGGAGCCCATGCTATGAGTACCCCTCGTGACCCAAGCTACTGTTACACAGCACTACCTCAAAAACAGAGCCACCCTTAAAATGTGTTTTATTTTGGGAGCCAGTAGCCACCACATCTTTTCATCCCTGAGGCTACATCATCATTGCACCATTCTCACACACAGCAGTACATCCTTCCCTAGACAAGCTGCTGAAGCTCCCTAGCCCATGAGAACAAGCTGTCTAGGAGTCATTCCATCTTCTTCATCCCAGTGGCTGCAGTGCCCCACTCTGGTTACTTAAATCCTAAGCTCAGTGGGACAGCTGTGACCCTGTCACCCAAATCCTCAAGGTACCCTGCTCCCCCAAGGAACAGGAAGTCATGCTTCAAGAAGTCAAGCCTGAGGCAGGCATGTACACCCTCAGAACATGAGCCAGCCCGGTGCCCTGCCCCCAGAGAAGTTGCAACCGAGTCAGCAGAATAGCCACATGCCCCCTTGGTGTGCAAAACAGGCCGGCACCTCACCCCAAAGAAGAGGTTTTGGCTGATCTGTAGCATCCTGCCCTCTTGGGCAAGCAGCCTCAGTGCTCTGCCTGGATCTGGATTAGCCCTTCAGAGTCTGAGCTGCTGAGGGACACAACCTCTCTGGGGAATGAAACCAACATTGCACTACTCCTCACCCCCCAGAATTCAAGCCAGGGCTGCACCCCACCATCATTCTTGCGTCCTTGCTGCTACACTGTACTTGGGTCATTGTTGTGTCCACTGCTCTAGGGTCTAGAGTCACCACGATGTGGTATGCACTCTGCTAGTGACTGAGTTGCCACTGTGCCCTATTGGCTCTGGAATTCAAATTACAACTGTATTCCACTCCCCAGGGCCAGAGTCTATGGAACACGCCTATCTCTGGATCCATGATTTTAGTGCTGTGCTCTGAACCTCAGGATCAGAGTCACAGCTACACTCCTGCCCGCTGGACCTGAACTACTGGGGCATGCTTCAGAGTTACAGCCCTTGGCCTGATGAGAGAATTATGTCTGTTCATGCCTAACAGAGTGAACCTGCATCCAAGCTCAAGTGCAACAGTGTCTCAGCAAGGCATATCTGCAACCGCTTTAAGCATCTCTCCCTGGAACACAGCACCACTGTGTGCTGCCTGTGATCCATGTCAGACCCAACACCAAGAGAGATCCCGTCAGGTAAGTCTCCCCACTGTGAGGAAAATAAGAACAAAGATTCCTAAAGTCCATGCCACTGAGAACCCTAATAATCTACCTTGCTGCCACCACCTCCGCAAACTCCTACAGCTTAGACCACTGAGGCACTTACAGACATGGCTGGTGTTTATTAGAGCTGAAGAAATTGCATGGAGATCACACTACAATGGCTATCTGGAACCAAAACCAATGGACTCTATCCGACCAACACCCTAGGAACCTTCTGCAGGTGAAAGACTTCCCTATGGAAGTCACTCTATAAAATTGGAAGAGTTGACTGTTCTGCCAGATATACAAATACTAAAGCAGGAACACACACAAAAATAAAAAAGCAAAGAATCATGACAAACCAAGGGAAGTCAATAGTTTTCAGTAACTGATTTAAAGAAAAAAAAGAAATTTATGAATTGCCCAAAAGGAAATTCAACATAATAATGTTGAGGAAACTCAATGAGATGCAGGGGAATACAGATGAGCAAATCAATTAAACCAGGAAAACAATCCATAATCTGCATAAGAAATTCAACAAAGAGATAGACATTATGAAAATGATCCAAATAAAATCCTTACAGCTGAATAACTCAATAAATGAAACAAAAACATATATTAAAGTATCAACAACAGACTAGATCAAGAAGAAAGAGTTTCTAAACTTGAACACAGATCTTTTGAAATAACCCAGTTAGGTTGAAAAAAAAAGATTTGAAAAAGTAAAGAACTTATGGAACACCATTAGCAAACAAATATTTATGTTATGGGATTACCAGAAGGAAAAGAAATGAAAAAAGGCACAAAAAGCTTATTTAATAAAATAATAGCTGAAAACTAACCAAGTCTATGAAGCTCAAAAGTTCCCAGATAGATTTAATCCAAAGAGATCCTCTGTGAGGCACATCATAATCAAACTGTCAAAAGTATAATACAAAGAGAATTCTAAAAGCAGCAAGAGAAAAGCACCAAGTCACATATAAGAAAACCCCAATAAGTGTCAGCAGATTTCTCAGTGGAAAACTTGCAGACCAGAAGAGACTAAGGTATTCAAAGTTCTGGGGGGATGATTAAAAAAAAATCTTTCATCAAGAATACTATGCCCACCAAAGCCATTTTTTAGAAATGAAGAAGAAATAAAGTCTAACCCAGAGAAGCAAAAATTGATGGCATTCAAGACCACTAGGCCAACCTTAAAATAACTGCTTAAAGGAGTGCTGCAATTAGAAGTGAAAGAACAGTAATTAGTTCATGAAAACATATGGAAGTACAAAACTCACTAGTAGAGATAAATTTATAATCAAATACAGAAAACCCCATTATGTAATTGTGGTATGTAAATCTTTCAAATATCTAGCATGAAGGCTGAAAGTCAAAATGATCTGTAACTATAGCTGCAATTAGTTGTTAAAGAACTAGTTGTAATATTTGCTTTTTATATAATTGAATATCAAAAGATGTGACTTAAGTTAACAAAAATATAAAATGTGGGGTAGATGGTAAATGTCTAGACCAAAGTTAAGTTGTATAAGCTTAAAGTAGTCTATTATAAAAATAAATAAATAAATAAAATAAAATAAACTTATTATAACTATAAGATTTTTTCATAGGCCCCATGGCAACTGTAAGGAAAAATATTCAAAGCTTAGTACTTAGCTTAGAAGCAAAGCTTAGTACTACAAAAACACACCAGAACACAAAGGTAAACAACAAGAGAAAGAAAGAACCAAAGATCTACAAAACAACAAGAAAACAATTAACAAAATAGCAGGAGTAAGCCCTTACCTATTAATAGTAATCTTGGTGTAAGTGGACTGAATTCTTCAGGTAAAAGATATTGAGTGGCTGAATGGACTTTTAAAAAAAGACCCAACTATATTGTGTCTACAAGAAACTTACTTTACCTATAAGGATACACATAGACAGAAAGTGAAAGAATGTTAGAAGATATTCCAAGAAAATGAAAAGCCAAAGAGAACAGGATTAGCTTTTCTTAAATCAGATATAATAGACTTTAAGTAAAAACAATAAAAAGAGACAAATAAGGAAACTGTATAATGATAAAGGGATCAATTCATCAAGAAGCTATGACAATTGAAGGTATATGTAAATGTAACACTGGATCACCCAAATATACAAAGCAAATATTATTCAATCTAAAAGAAAACAGACTGCAATACTATGATAGTGTGGACTTCAACACCCCACTTTAAGCAATGAACAATCATTTAGATAGAAAATGAGCGAAGAAACGTCAGATTTGAACTACACTCTAGACCAAATGCTCCTAGTAGACATTTACAGAACTTTCCACCCAATAACAGCAGAATACACTTCTTCTCAACTGCAAATAGAACTTTCTCAAGATAGACTATATGTTAGACAACAAAACAGGCCTTAACACATTTAGAAAGACTGAAATCAAGTATCTTCTCCACAATGGCATAAAATCGAAATCAATAACACAAAAAACTTCAGAAATTCTGCAAATACATAGGTAACAAACAACGTGACCTCAGTAACCAAGGAGTTAATGAAGGGATTTAAAGGGAAATTTTAAAAATTTCTTAAGAAAAATGAAAATGGAGCCACAACATAGCAATAGCTATGGACTACAGCCAAATCACTTGTAAGAAGGAAGTTTATAGCAATGAGCACCTAATCAAAAAAGAAGAAAGTTTTAAAATAGGCAACCTAATGTTTCACACCAAGGAGCTAGAAAAACAAGAACAAACTTAGTCCAAAATTAGTAGAAGGAAGGAAATCATAAAGATCAGGACAAAGACAAATAAAATAGAGACTAAAAAAATATTAAACATCAATAAAATAAAAAGTTGGTTTTTAAAAAATATAAAATTCACAAACTAGCAAGACTAAATAAGAAAAAATAAGTTTTGAATAAATAAAATCAGAGATGAAAAAGTCTACATTACAATTGATAACACTGAAATACAAAAGATCATAAGAGATTATTATGAACAACTCTATTCCATTGAATAAACTTTCAAACTAATTTAAAAAAATTAAGAGAAGAAAACACTTCCAAACCCATTCCAAGAGGCCAGCATTACTATGATACCAAAACAGACAACACAACAACAAAACTACAGGCCAATATCTATGACCAACGTAGATGCAATAATCCTCAACAAAATGCTAGTAAACCAAATTCAACAGCACACTAAAAGGATCATTCATCATTCATTTAGATATTTGTCCCCTCAAAAAAAAGAAAGATCATTCATCATGATCAAATGAGATTTATTCCAAGAATGAAAGGATAGTTCAATATATGCAAATCAGCAAACATGATACAACACATTAACAAAATAAAGGATAAAAATTCAATGTGATCATTTCAATAGATACACAAAAGAAATTGACAAAATTAAACATCAATTCATTAAAAAAATTCTCAAGAAATTAGGCATAAAAGAATGTACCTCAACATAATAAAGGTCATGTATGACAAACCCATAGCTAATATAACATTAAATAGGGAAAAATTAAAAGCTTTTTTCTAAAATCTAGAACAAGACAAGAATGCCCACTTTGCCAACCACTTTTATTCAACATAGAACTGGAAATTCTGGGCAAGCAAGAGAAATAAATAAAAGGCATCCAAACTGTAAAGAAAAAAGTTAAGTTATCCCTATTGTCAGATGGGATAATCTTATGTATAGAAAATCCTAAAGACACCACCAAAAAACTATTATATCTAATAAATGAATTCAGTAAAGTTGCAGAATCCAAAATCAGCATACATAACTCAGCAGTATTTGTATGCACCAATAGTGAATTGTCTGGAAAAAAAGTCAAGAAAACAATCTCATTTACAATGGCTACAAAAAATATAATACCTAGGAATAAATTTTATCAAGTAGATGAAGATTTCTGTACTGAAAATGATAAAACATTGATGAAAGAAATTGAAGAAAATGCAAATAAATGAAAAGCTATCTCATGTTTATATCATGAACTGGAAGAATAAATATTGTTAATATGCCATTGGACCCAAAATAATCTACAGATTCAGTGCAGTTCCTATTGAAATACCAATGACATTCTTCACAGAAATAGAAAAAAATATTAAAATTTGTATGGAATTACAAAAGATGCCAAATAGAGTAACCTGGAGCAAAATAATTAATTAAACAAAGCTGGAGGTGTCACACTACCTGACTTCAAAATATACTACATAGCCATAGTAATCAAAATAGCATTGTCCTGGCATTATTAAAAAAAAAAGACTCATAGACCAATGGAACAGAATAGAGAACCCAGAAATAAGTTCACACATTTAAAGTCAAGTGATTTTTTACAAAGGTATCAAAAATAGTGTCTTCACTAAATAGTGGGGAAAGCTGGATATCCATGTGCAGAAGAATGAAATTAGACTTTTATCTCTCATTATAAGCAAAAATCAGCACAAAACATATTAAATACTAAAATGTAAGCCCCTAAACTATAAAATCACTAGAAAAAAACCATGGAGGAAATCTCTATGACATTGGTCTGGGCAATGATTTTTCTTAATATAACCTCAAAACAAAAGCAGCAAAAGCAAATATAGACAAATGGGATTAAGTTTAACTAAAATGTTTCTGCATAGTAAAAGAAACAATCAACAGAGTAAATAGACAACCTACAAAATTGGAGAAAATATTTGCAAGCTATACATCTGAGAAAAGGTTAGTATCCAAAATATACAAGTAACTCAAACAACTGAACAGTAAAAAACCAAAAAACCCTATTAATAATGACCCAACAAAAGACATGTATAGACACTTCTCAAAAGAAGATATACAAGTGGCCAATAAACACATGAAAAATGCTCTGCCTCGCTAATCATCAAAGAAATGCAAATCAAAACCACATTGAGATACCACCTAACTCCAGTAAGAATGACTATCATTAACAAAACAAAAGTCAACACAAGCTGACTAGGATGTGGAGAAAAGGGAAGACTTCTACACTGTTGGTGGGAATGCACACTAGTTCAACCTCTACTTAAAACAGTGTGGTGATTCTTATAATAACTAAAAATTGACCTTCCATATGACCCAGCAATCCCCCTTCTGGGAATATACCTTGAGGAACTTAAATCACTCTACAAAAAAAGATACCTGTACACGCATGATTTTTTTGCAGCACTATTCACAATAGCAAAAACATAAAACCAACTGTGCTGTCCATTGAAACTGGACTGGATTTTTTTAAATGTGGTACATATATATGACAGAATATTGCACAGCCATATAGAAGGATAAAATCATGGAATTTTCAGCAACTTGGATGGATTTGGAATCTATAATACTCAATGATCTATCACAAAAGCAAAGAACTGAATGTTCTCACTCATAGGTGGACCCTGAACATTTACCGTAATACTATAAGAAAGGGATTGGCAGTAGTTGGACACTGTCAGTGGAGGAGGGGCACATAATATCAATAAGGGTACCAGATCTCAAACCAGGCAATGTGGGGACCAAAGGAAGGCCCAAACTTTACCTGTGCGATGACCACTTGTATACCTAATTCTGGATTGTATCCCACATCTTTAAAATAAAAAAAAGACAATGTCTATAGCATATTTAAACCCCATAAAGAAGTTTATCTAACTTCCCCAGACCTCACAATGAAAGTCTGAGGCATGAGCAGCTGCACATGTTCTATCCTAAAAATTTGCTGCACTAAGAACATTTTCTGGCAGGCTCAGGAATCCACCATCTTGTGGCTGCCGAGACATCACTTCTGTTCATAAGCCCCTATTAAAAGTTTTGTTCTGAGAAAACGATAATGATGGCCCAAATACCTGAATAGAAATCTATGAAAAGAAGACATACATATGGCCAACAGGTATATGAAAAAATGCTCAACATCACTAATCATAAGGGAAGTGTAAATCAAAACCACAATGAGATATTGCCTCATACCTAATAGAATGACTGTCATAAAAAAGATAAGTATTGACAAAGATATGAAGAAAAGAAAAACTGTTTCACACTGTCAGTGAGAATGCAAACTGGAACAACCATATGGAAAACACTATGGAGACTCTTCAAAATATTAAAAAAATGGACCTACTATATGATTCAGCAATCCTACTGCCAGGTATATATCCAAAGGTAATTTCATCAACATGTTAAAGATATATCTGCATTGCTATATAGGTGTTCATAATGGATGAATGGATAAAGAAAATGTGGCATATATACACAACATAATACTATTCAGTCATAAAAATAATAAAATCCTGTCATTTATAAAAACATGGATGAAACTGAAGGACATTATGGTAAGTGAAATAAACTAGGCACCGAATAAACAAGTACCACAGTATCTCACCCATATGTGGATAAAAAAGCTGATATCATAGAAGGATGGAGTAGAATGGTGGTTACCAGGCTTAGGTGTTAGGTAGGAGGTGAGAATGGGAAAAATATTGTTCAAAATACACATGATTACAGTTAGATAGTAAGGGGAAAATAGTCCAGAATAGGCAAATATGTAGAGACAGAAAACAGAAAAATGGTTACATGGGATTGGGAGATGGGAGGGTGAAGACAGATTGGAGGTTGGGAAAGAAATTGGGATGGCCTGCTAACCGTTATGGGATTTGAAAACGTTCTAGAATTGATTGTGGTGATGTTTGCACAACTCTGTGATTATACTAAAAACCACTGAAGTGTGCAGTTTAAATTGGTAATTGTATGATATGTGAATTACTTATCAATAAAGTTTTTTAAAGATATTGTAGCATGTTTTTATATTTATGGAGATAATCTAGAATGAAGAAATACTGTAACGATGGAGCAACGTTTTTGAGAAGGTTAGAGGGACTTGGACAAGCAGAGTCTTGTCTTCAATGGGCTAACAGATGACGGGGAAAAAGAAGGCAGAGTATGTGAATGCAGAGGTGAGTGGGCTGACAAACACAGCTATAGAAAGATGAAATTTTCCTTTGGCTGCCTTCATTTTCTCAATGAAATATGAAGCAAGATTATAAACTGGGAGTGAAAAGGGAGAAGTCCGAGATGAAAGAATAAGGTATAAAATAACGGTCATCGAGAGTGGGACAACATGGACCATGAACATGTAGGTAGATTGCTTGGCATTGCTGTTGACCACCTGAGATTTGGGGTCCTACATAAAAGGAGATAAGTCAGTAGAAATTTTCCTTCTTAGAGGCACACTCAGCTGTTTAGGCATGGGAGTGAAGCATACAGAAGAGTGTGTTAAGCAGGAGAGTGATACAGGGAAAGAGAGATGAAGGTATACTGGGGCATGTGGTGGTGGCAGACTAAAGGGTCTATGCTGAGCAGTGTGCAGTGAGCATGTAAAGTAATTGACAATAGAAAAATAATCCTTGGGAGTTGAAGACGTGTAAGAGATTCAATACTAGAGAAAGTGAGCTCGAAATACAATGTGGTAAGAGCATGCCAAAAACAAACAGGGCGATAAATTACTAAGATCTGACAGTATAAAGGGGAGTCAAAGAGGGATAAAAGGAAGCATTGTTGATAGAAAGGAGGGCAGGGAACTCAGTGGCCAACTTGTATAGATTTTCTTTGTAGCTATTGAAAACACCAAGAAGAAAGATAGAATTAATGGTGGATAGGAAGGCACACAGTGAACATTTCCTGTGAGATAAAAACTGAAATGATAGTTTTCTCCCAAAATCTGGCCTTCCAAGATCTACCACTTTCTGTCTGAGCCTGAGCCCTCAGTTGGAAGTAGAGATCTGAGCATCCCCTGAGTATCACCAGGCAGAAACTTAGTCCTGAGAAGCACCTACAGCCCTTCAGCAAGTGGGACCCCAGTGTGATAGCATCCCGTACCCTGTTCTGAGTTGTCCGACTCACCACAGATCAACAGCAAGAGGCTCAGCAGCATGAGGACCAGGTCGGGGATGGTACCTGAAGATGCCTCTCATCAAACAAAGAATTCGCTTCAAAGTCAAGTGGCAGCAGTTTGTCAGAGGTTTGAGGAAGTTGGGATCGGAAGTTGCCCTTCAGCACAAGTTGACAGAAATAGAAAGGTGATGGGTGATGCTAATCACTTAAAAGCAAAGCCACCAAGCACTCATTTAAAGAAGGAGGAGGAAGGGGGGGAGGAGGAGGAGGAGAAAGAAGAAAGAAATAGAAGAAGGAAGAGTTCTCCAATGGCCAATCTCCATTTCGTCTTCTATGGAGGCTGAGAAAATCACAGGTGCTCCTTTTTATATTTCGGTTCAATTGCACACTTGGAATTAATACATACCAATATATGAGAACCTTCTTCATACTGAGGTATCTCAAAAGAAGTTTCCCAAAGGCAGTTTCTGACTTTGATGCATCCCATTAGGCTATGGTCCTGCTGAAATTCAAATGGCATACTTCTCGTCTTTGAATTTTATTTTAAAGGTGTGTGGTACAATTCAGGGTTAGGTATACAAACGTTCGTTATGCAGGTACACTTTTCATCTTTAATAAGGATGTCTCCTTTACTGTGTCTAATTTGGAGTATAGTCACACTATGCAAATATGTCATTACTCCAGGGGCTGATAGGGCTGTCACTCAGGTTATGTGCAGTGTCTAATGATTGTTGTATATGATGATTTGTACAGGGTCAAGCTATTCATACAGATACACACTTCTATATTTAAGGTTTCAGTGTACAAAAAAATGGACATGAAACAGCTGAGAAACAAAACAATGAAAAATTAAAATCTAATGAACGTTTGAAAAGAAACCAAAAATAAGCATATGCAAATTAGCTTCTGGGCACTTGATGAGAATCTACCATTAGCACTAACTCTGGTGTTTGTAATATTGCCTCTCTCTTCACCCAAATTCAGGATGCCTATAATCTCTCCTATTGCTTCCTTTAGGGCTACATGAGGGCTGCCAGTTCTCCACACCCAAAGCCTGTATGTAGTTCAGATTATGAATTAGAGGAGAATAAGCCACCTTAATGTTCAACATTTCTTAAACCTTTGCATTTCTAGGATTAAGAATAACCAAACAGATACCACCTAACTCCAGTCAGGATGGCCATTATCAATAACTTAAAAAAAACAATAGATGCTGGAGAGGATGTGGGGAAAAGGGAACACTTCTACACTGCTGGTGGGCACGTAAACTAGTACAACCTCTGTGGAAAACAGTTTGGCAATTACTAAAAGATCTAAAAATCGACCTCCCATTCAACCCCACAATCCCCTTACTGGGGATATACCTGGAGAAACTTATATCACTCTATGAAAAAGATACCCGCACATGCATGTTTATTGCAGCATTATTCACAATAGCAAAAACATGGAACCAATTGTGCTGCCCATGGAAAAAGGATTGGATTAAAAAAAATTGGTACATATACACGATGGAATATTACACAGCCATAAAGAAAGACAAAATTATGAACTTTGCAGCATCTTGGATGGACTTAGAGTCTATAATACTGAGTGATCTATCACAGAAACAAAGAACTGAGTAACACATATTCTCACTCTTAAGTGGACCTTGAACAATTATCATAATACTATAAAAAAAAGGGATTGGCAGTAGTGGAAAACTGCCAGGGGAGTGGGGGGGGGGAAGGGTGAGATTGGCATTAGTGGAAAACTGCCAGGGGAGAGGGGGCACACCCCCATGAAAAAGGGTACCTGAATAATGAACATTTGTATGCCTAACCCTGAATTGTACTCTACATCTTTAAAATTAAAAAATGAATAAAATGCAAAAAAACCCAACATTTGGATGAGATTGCAATTTAATTTTTATTAAAACAAAATAAAGACTTTTTAATATCAAAAAAAGAATAACAAGAAAATGTGTGGAAGTGGAAGCTAAGCTATGAAGGAACATAGAAAGGTGCTACCCAGTAAAGGCATCTAAATCCAGATATCCAGTCCAAAGTGGAAGACCGAGAAAAGACACTCATGGTCAGTTATGCGCAAAACTAGAGGAAAAAGGGAGCAGTTGGGAATCAGGCCAAAGGCACCAAGAAAGGTGCTGAAAACAAGACAGCTATGCCCACAGCTTTGTTAATTGGCTTAGGAAAGCCTGTGTGCAGATAAGCTTGCTCAATGCAGAGTTTCAGGATCAATGCAAAAAATTCTCCTCAGTGAGAATGTAAAGCCCTCTAATCGCAGGGCATGATGCTGTTTTTCATACGCCATGCTGTTTCACAACTCTCTTTTTCTTTTAATCTGTTGGGTTTCTTAATGTTTTTAATTGACATTGTAAGTGTACAAGTTTATGGGGTACAATTTGACGTTGCAATACAATGCATACATATGCTATAGAATGTATAAGGTATAACTACAAATCAGAGTAGTTACTGTATCCATCACCTCATGCATGTATAATTTCTTTTTGGTGAGAATATTCAAAAATCACTTTTCTAAATATTTTGTAATATACAATACCCCTCACTGTTAACCATTGTCACCATGCCGTGCAATGAAGCACCAGAACTCCTTACTTATTTCTCTTTTTTTTTTTTTGAGTTGGAGTCCCACTCGATCGCCCAGACTGGAGTGCAGTGGCCGCTCCCAGCCACCGCAGCCTCGACCTTCTGGGCTCCGGCGATCCTTCCGCCTCAGCCTTCCGAGTAGCCAGAATTACAGGCTCAAGCTACCACGCCCGGCTAATATTTCTCATTGTAACTTTGTATTCGTAAATCAACCTCTCTCTATCTTGCGTCTCCCCACCCCTCCCCAGTCTCTGGTAA
>CAUYQG010279422.1:0-10364 GCA_963574415.1 Tarsius wallacei | reverse complement strand
CTGTATTGAATGTTACACTTATAGTGTCTCCTCCAAAATTGGTGTCACACTGACTAGCTCTGCTACTTGTTAGCTGCCCCAGTGAAGGGGCCTCCTCTATACTTTGTGTCCCATTGGTTGGCCTCCTCTGAGAAAAATGCCCCAGTGACTGATTCTCCAGTGTGATGCATACCACACTGGTTTTGCCTCATCTGTGATGCCTGCTTTAATTAATGACTTTTCTTTGTGATTGGATCATCAGTGATTAGCTCCTACTAATGTGTGCTCCAGTGACTGACTCCTCTGTGATGGTTGCCTCACTTACTGTCCCTTGTATGTGATGGTGCCTTAGTGTATGGCTCTCATTTGTAATGAGTGCCAAAGTGTCTGAGTTGTCTCTGTATGAGTGCTCCAATGACTGGCTTTCCTTTCTGATTGTTTCCCAGTGACTGGCTTTCCTCTCTTTTGGGTGAACCTGTGACTGGCAGTCCTCTGTTTTAGGTGTACCAGTTTCTGGGACTTTTCTATAATGGGTGGCTCAGTGACTGGTACTCCTCTGTGATGAGTTTGCCAATGACTGATGCTCCTCCATAGTAGTTACTCAATTGACTTGGCTTCCTCTGTGATTGATGCCTCAATGACAGGCCATACTCCAAATTTGGTGTCACAGGGACTAGCATTCCTCTGTGATGGGTGTCCCAGCAGCTGGCTCTCCTCAGTAACAGATGTCTTAGTGACTGAGCCTCCTTTAAAATGGATGCCCCCATTGACTGGTTTTCCTCTTGATGGGTGGTCTAGTGACTGGCCCTATGCTGTGTATAATATCTCAGTGACTGATACTTCTCTATGATGGATGCACCAGTTACTAGTTTCCTCTGTGATCACTGCCCCAGTAACTGGTTCTTCAACATAATTAGTGCCCCAGTGTCTAGGCCTCCGCTATTGTGTGTTCTCTAATGATTTAGTCTCCTCAAAGAATGATGTCTCAGTGACTTACCTCATCCATAATGTTGCACTTGTGATTAGTCCTCCTCTATGTGGTATGTCCCTAAAACAGTGCCTCCTCCATAATTGGTGCCCCAGTGACTGGCCCATCTCCATTATGGATGCCACAGCGATGGAGTTTCTTCTGTGATTGGTGCCTCAGTGACTTGTTCCCGTTCTTAATATTGGTCCCAGTGACTAACCCACATGTGATGTTTCTCACTTGCAGAGCTTCCTCCATAGTGGGTCCCCTAGTGATTGGCCATCCTTTGTGATGTGATTTCCAGTGTTTAGGACTCCACCATAATGTGTTCTCCAATAATTGTGCTTCTATAATTCAGGCCCTAGCGATTGACCTTTATATATACATAGGTGTCAAAATGACAAGCCCTCCTCTTTGATGCATGTCTAGGTGATTATCCCTCTCCATTTTGGGTGATACAATGACTGTGCCTCCTTGGTAATGGGTGCAACAGTGACTGACCTTCCTTTATTAAGGATGCTCTAAGAACTGCCCCTCTTCTGTTTTGGGGTACCAGTGTCTGGTTCTCCTCTCTGAGAGATGCTCCAGTAACTGGTCCTTTTCTGTGATGGCTGTCATAGTCACTGTCCCTCCTTCTAATGAGTACCCCAGTGACAGGACCTCCTCTGTGTGGAATTCCTCAGTGATTATTCCTCTTCTGTGACAGCTGTGTCAGTCAGTTGGTGTCTGTGCTGTGTGCCCAGGTGACTACCCTTCATCAATAGTGGATGTCCTACTGATTAACCCTCTTCCCTGCTGGGTGAGGCATTGTCTGGTTGACCTTTGTGATGAATGTGTCACTGACAGACTCTCCTAACTGATAGTAGTTTCACTGACTGATCCAACTCCATAAAGTTTTTCCAAATGACTGATCCTCTATTGCCATGGGAACCCCATTGACTTGTCTTCCTCTGTTATGCATGCATCATTGACAGACTCATTTGAGTTTGATGCCCCAGTGACAGGGCCTCCCCTATAATGGTTGCCCCAGTGACTGTCCCTCCACCCTAATGATTGCCTCAGTTACTAGATATCCTTAATTAAAGTAGTCCAATGATTGGTCGTTGTCCATAATGGATACCACAGTGACTGGCCCTCATCTGTCATGGGTGCCACAGAGATCGTCCCTTCGCTCTTTTGGATGTAACAGTAATAAGCCCTTTTTTATGAGGAATACCCTTGTGATTGGCTCTTGTCTGTAATGGGTGCCCCAGTGATTGAATGTCTTCTCTTATGGGAGCCCCAGTTAATGTCCTTCTTCTTTGATTGGTGCCCAGTGACTGTCCCTCCTTTGTAATGGAAGCCCCAGTGACTGGTACTGTTTTGTGATGGCTGTCCCAGTGAATGCCCCTCCTCTGTGATGGGACCCCAGTAATACTGCCTCTGTGCTTAGTGACGCTGTGAATGGCCCTCCTCTGTGACATTATCTGCCTTCACTGGCCATCTGACTGAAAAATATTCTTTCCTAATTCTTCCCTTTTATTGGTGCCCCAGTGAATAGCTTTCCTCTGTTATTGTTTCCCCAGTACTGGGTCTCCTTCTTAATGTGTTACTCGGTGACTAGCTCTCCTCCCTAAGAGTTCTCCATTTACTGTGCCTCCATAGTGATTTGACACTCACTGGCAGAACTTCCTCCATAATGAGTGCCATAGTGATTGACCTACTTCTGTGATGGGTGTCCCTGTATTTAGTCCTCCTCCATAATTAGTGTCCCCAAGAAAAGATCTCTTTTTGATGGTTGTGAAATTGACTGTTCTTCTTGAATGATTTGTCGTCCTATGACTGGCCTTTCTCTATAATAGGTGTCCCAGTGACTGATCTTCCTCCATAATGGGTGCCCGAGTTACTGGCCATCCTCTGATATTAGTGCTACAGTGAAAAGACCCCCTCTTGCATGTGTCTCAGTTATGAAATCCCTTCTGTGTTGAAAGTCCCCATGATTGACCTTCCTCTGTGTGGTGTACTCCATTGACAGCCCTTTCTTTGTGATGGTTGACCAGTGACTAGCCCTCTTCTGTGATAGCTTTCTCTGTTACAAGCTCTCCTTTGTAATTAATGTCACAGTGATTTGCTCTCCTCTGTGATGGGTGCCCCACTAACTTGGCCTCTTAAGTGATCAGGACCACAGTGATGGGATATTATTTGTGATATGTGCCTCAGTGACTGTACCTGCTCTGTGTTTTTTACCTCAATGTCTTACACTACTCTGTGATCAATGCGTCAGGCACTGGCTCTCTGGATATTGGTGTCTCAGTGACTGGCCCTATCTGTGATGGGTACAAATGTGATTAGCTTCTTCTGTGATAGGTGCCCCAGTGATGGACCCTCCACTCTTATGGGTGACCCAGTAACTGGTCTATTGTGTAATGGGGTTTCCATTAACTAGACCTATTTCATAATTGTGTGCTGCTTTCACTGTCTTTCTACTGGGATAGATACCACAATGACTGAGACTTTACTATAATAGCTGTCCCAGTGACTGGGTCTATTCTGTGATGGGTACCTAGTGACTGGCCATCTTCTGAAAAATATACTCCAGTGACTGATCCTTCTCTGTGATGGGTACCACCGTAAACTGCTTTTTTCTGTGAAGGCTTTTCAGTTACTTGGTATCTTACATAATGGGTGGCCCAGTGACTCGTCCTCCATTATGGGTGCCCAAGAGACATAGCCTTCTTGGTGTTTAGTACCCCATGATTTGCCCTTCTCCAGTATGGATGCCCCACATCCTGGGTCTCCTCTGTGATTGATGCCCCACTTTTTGCCCTCCTCCAAAATGGTAGTCCCAGTGACAAACTCTCCTCTTTGATGGATGTCTCTGTGAATAAACCTCCTTCATTTTGGATGGGGCAGTGACTGGGTCTGCTATGTGATTGTTACCCCTATGACAGGCCATCCCTTATGATTGATGATCTAGCAACTAGCCCTCTTCTGTGAAGTGTGTTCTAGTAATTGGCCCTTTCCGTAATCAGTGTCTCATTGACTAACCCTACTCTGTGATGTTTGCCCAGTGACTGTCTGTCCTCTGTAATAGATACACCTGTGAATGGGCCTCCTTAATCATGAGTTCCCAGTGACTGACAACTTTGTGAGCAATGCCCTACTTACTGATCTTCTTTGGTTATGTGTACACCAGTGGCAAAATTTCCTCTGTGATCACTGCCCTAGTGCCTAAGCCTCCTACATAATTTCTGCCTCTCCTCCATTATATGTTCCTAGTAAATGTACTGACTTGGTGAGTTGTGGTCAAGTGACTGAACCTACTCTGATATGTGCCCCAGTGACTGGCCTTCCACTGTGATGGGTGCCCAGGTGACTGGCCCTCTTCTGTGATTGCTTGCTCAGTAACTGGCCATCCTCTGTAATGGGTTCCTCAGTGACTGACTATAGTCTGTGTTGTGTGCTTCAGCGAATGATCCTCCTCTCAGTTTGGTGCTCCAGTTACTGACTTTCCTCTGTAATAATTGCCTGAGTTACTGGAACTCATTTTTGATGTGTAACCAAGTGACAGGGTTTCTATGTGATATGTGTCCAATGGACTTGCCCAAAATTGCTAAGTGTGTCCCAGTGTCTGGACTCTTTTATGTGAGCCCCGCTGACAGGCTGTCCTCTGTGGTGGCAATCAAGGTGGATGGATCTCTTCTGTGTTGGGGTGTCTCTGGATCTGAATCTCTTCTGTAATGAGTGCATCAATGGTTAGACTTCTTCAGTGATGGGTTCCCCAGTGCCTAGCCCACCTCTATAATGGGTGCCCCCGTGGCTGGCCTCTTCTGTGATGGGAGTCCCAATGCCTGGCTCTCCTCTGTGATAAAAACCACAGTGAGTGGTCCTGTGATGGGTGCACCAGTGATTGGTGACCCTCCTCAATAATGGGTTCCCCAAACACTGGACCCTCTTTGTTATAGGTGCCCCAGTGACTGGGCATCCTCTGTGATTAATGCTCCAGTGATAGTCACCCTAATGGTCACTGCAGTGACTAGTTCTTCCATGTGAGGGTTGTTCCAATGACTGACTCTCTTCCACACTGGGTGCTCCAATCACCTGTTATGGGAAATACAGTGAAAAGCCCTTATCTATGTTGAATGATCCAGTGACTAACCCTTCTCTGTGAGGGGTAACCTTATAACTGGCCTGTTTCTCTGATGGGTAAACCAGTGATAGACCCTCATCTGGTATAGATGCCCCATTAACTTATCCTTCTTTTACATGGGTGTCTCAGTGAGAGAAACTCCTCTGCAATTGGTTCCTCACTGGCTGAGCCTTCATTATGTTGTGTACCCCAGCGAGTGTGTGTCTACTGTGATCATTGCCACCATGTCTGGGTTTTTTCTGCGAAGGGTGCCTCAGTGACTGACCATTCTCTATAAAGGATGACTCAGTGACTGGCTCATCTCTGTGATGGGTGCCCCAGTGACTGGTCCTCTTCCATAATGAGCGTCCCAGTGACTATCCTCCTCTGTTTTGACTACAACAGTGCCTAGTTCTCCTCTGTGATGGGGGCCTCAGTGACTGGGCCTTCTCTGTGATGACTGCCACTGCTACTGGTCCTCTTCAGTGATGAGTGTTTAGGTGACTGTATCTCCTCAATGTAGGGTTTCCAAGTGACTTGCCTTCTTTTGTGACATGTGCCACAGTAACATGGCTTCTTTTTAATGAGGGTCTCAGGGACTAGCCCTCCTCCAAAGTAGTGCCCAATGAATTGCCTGCCACTGTGATAGATGCCTCAGTGACTGGTCCTCTCTGTGATGGGTGACCAGGCACTGGTCTCATCCATGTTGGGTTCCCCTATGACTACCCCTTCACTAAGTTAGGTGCCCCAGTGACTGACTCTTTTTCCTAATAGGTTCCCCAGTGAGAGGCCCTACTCTGGAATTGGTTATTTCTGGGACTGGCCTCAGCCTAATGAGTTTCTCACTGACTTTTTCTTCTCTGAAATGGTTGCCTCAGTGAATGGTTCATCTCTGTGATGGGTGCTTTAGTGACTGGAGCTCCTTTTGAATGGGTGCCTCAGAAATTGGCTATCTTTTGAACTAGGTGCCTTAGTGCCTAACTCTCTTTCCTCTGTAATGAGTGTCTAAGTGTCTCACCCTCTTATGTGAAAAATGCCCCAGTGATTAATCCTTCTGGCTATTGGGTGCCCCAGTAACTAGATTTCCTCTGTGATATTTGCCCCAGGGACTTGATCTTCTACATATTGGGTACCTCAGTTTGCTGCCCTCCTCCAATATGGGTGTTTCACTGACTGTTCCTCCTCTGTAATTTGTGCCCAAGTAAGTAGCTGTCCTCTGTTATGGGTCTCCCAGTGACTACCCTGCCTCTGCAATAGGTACTTCTATGATTGGCCCTCCTCTGTGATGGGTGTCTTAGTGACTGACCCTCCTCTGTGATAGCTGTCCCAATAACTTGCCCTCCTTTCTGACTGATGACACAGTGACTGACCCTCCTCTGTGATGTGTACCATTAACTGGCCTTTATTGTGATAGATGCCCTAGTGAGTGGCATTCCTCTATAATGGGTTTTTCACGACTCTCACTCCTGTATTATGGCTGTCCCATTGACTGAACCTCTGTGATTCATGGCCTCTTTTAGAATTGATGCCCCAGTGACTGGCCATCCTCCATAAGGAGTACACTAGTGACTATTCATTTTCTGTCATGGATGCTTCAGTGAATGACTTTCTGCTGAGATGAGTGCCTCAGTGACTGTCAGTCTCCTGTATTGGGTTCTCAGTGCTGGACCCATCTCTGGGTTGGGTACCTCAGTGACTGACCTCCCTTGGTAATTGGTGCCCCAGTGACTAGTCCTCTTCTTTAATGGACACTCTAGTGACTAGCCCTCCTGAGCGATAATACCACAGTGACTGGCCTTCATCTAAGATGGGTATCCCAGTGACTGGCCCTCCCCATGTTGGGTACCTCAGTGACATGCCCTTCTCTGGGATGTCTGCCTCAGTTACTGGCCCTTCTCTGTGATTGGTGCCCCAGTGACCTGCCTTCCTCATAATTGTTGCTTCAGAGACTGAGCCTCCTCTGTGATGGGTGACCAGTGACTGGACTCCTCTGTGATGGTACCCGGTAACTTGTCCTCCTCTGTGATGTATTCCCCAGTGACCAGACCTTGTCTGTAATGGACTCAGTGCTAAGTCTTCTTCTGTGATGGATATCTCATCAACTTCAACCCCCTGTAATCTGTTCCTTCATGATAAGCCCTCCTCCTAATGTGTGCCAAGTGACTGGAACTTGTCTGGGATAGTTGTCTCATTGACTGGCCCTTCTCTGTCTTGGATGTCTAAGTTAGTAGCCCCTCTCTGTGATCAGTACCCTAGTTACTGTCTCTCCTTCTAAGAGGTACAAGTGAATAAACCTCTTCTTGGATTGGTGCCCCTGATACAGGTCTAATTCTTGAATGCATTTCTTAGTGAACTGACCCTCCTCTGTGATGACTGAGTCAGTTACTGTCTTTCTGCTGTGATGGTACTGTAGTGATTATTCCTTCTCTGTGATAGTTGCCACAATGAATAGTTCTTTTCTGTGATTTGTGTTCAGTAAATGTCTCTTCTCTGTGTTGTTTGTCCCAATGCTTGGCTCTCCTCTGTGACTAGTGTCCCAGTAACTAGATTTTGTCAGTGATTGGTTCCATAGTGACTGACCCTCCTCTATAATGGTTGCCCCATGATTGTAATTCGTCTGTGTTGAGTGCCCAGGTGACCCACCCTCCTTTGTGGTCAGTTCCCCAATGACAGACTATACTCCATAATGAGTACACTAATGACTAGTATTTTCTTTCATGGGTGCTTCAGAAACTGACTTTCCTCTTTGATGTATGTCTCAGTGTCTTTTTCTCCACTGTAATGGGTTTTTCAGTGACTGGTTCTCCTCTGGAGGGGTGCCTCATTAACTGGTTCTTTTCTGTGAGAACAGTATCCCAGTGACTTACCCTGCTTCTATTTGTTGTCCCAATGACTGGCCCTTCTATGGAATTGGTGCTGCTGTGACTGACCCTCCTGCACAATGGGTTCCTCTGGGACTACCTCTTATGTTATTGGTAACAGAGTGATTGATTCTCTTTCTAGTGGATGCTCCAGTGACTGGTTCTCCTCTGTGATGAGTTCCTCAATGACTAGACCTACTCTAGGATGGGTGCCTCAGTGATTGTCCCTCTTCTTGGAATGATGGCTCAGTTACAGGCACACCTCTGAAGTTGGTGCCTCAATCACTGGTCATGCTCTGGATTGGGTTACTAAATGACTGAACCTACTCTGGAATCAATGCCTCAGTTATTGGCCATTCTCTGTGATGGGTGCCTCACTGACATGCTCTCATCTCTGATGGTAATATAGCAACTGGTATTTCTCTGTGGTAGATGATCCAGTACTTAGCATTATGCTGTGATGGATACCTCATTTTCTGCCACTTCTCTGGATCAGTGTCTCAGTGACTAGCCTTCTTCTGTGATAAGCATCCTAGTGACTGGTACTCATTTTATTTATTTATTCTTTTTTTCTTCTTTCCGTTAAAGTTGTGGAGTACAATTCAGGGTTAGTTAGACAAATTGGTACTTTATAATGGGTGTCTCATAACATGAACTCCTCCATCATTGTTTCCTCAGTGACTGGCAGTCCTCTATGGTCAGTGGCACAGTGAGTGGCCCTTCTCCATAATCAGTGCACTCATGACTATCCCATTTTTACCACAGTGAATGGATATCCCCTCTATGCATGTTGAAGTAAACAGCCCTCTTCTGTAAAAGGTGTCTCAGTGAAAGTACCTTGTCTGGGATGGGTCCGTCAGTGACTGACCCTCCTCTGTGATGGGTGACCCAGTGACTGGCCCTCAATTGTGATCAGTGCCCTTGTAACTGGCCCTCCTCAATAATGGTTGCTATAGCTATTAGTCCTCTTCTATCATGGGGGCTCCAGTGACAGGAAGCCATCTGTAATGTATGTCCCAGTGACTAGCCCTCTTCTGTAATTTGTGCCCCAGTGAATGACTCTCCTCTGTTGGGTTCCTTAGTGATTGGGCCTCCTCTTTGATGGGTGCCTCATTTATTGGGTTTTCTCCATTATTGGTATTACAGTGACTGGCCCTCCTACATTATGGATGTCCTAGGGACTGGACCTCCTCTCTCATTGATGTCCCTCCTCCACAATAAGTGTTCCAGTTACTACCTCTTCTTCCTAATAGGTGACACAGTGACTGATACCACTCCATAAAGGGTGTCCCAGTAACAGGGCCTTCTCTGTGATTGGTGCTCAAGTGAATATCTCTCTTTGTGATGGATGTCCTAGTAACTGGTCCTTCTCAGTAATGGGTGCCCCAGTGACTACTCTTCTCTGACATGGATACACAAGTGACTTTCTCCTCCATAATAGGTGTGCCCTTGACTGGTTCTCCTGTGTGACAAATGCCCAGTGATTAGGCCTCCTTGTTAATGTGTGCCCCAGTGACTGGTCCTGCTCTGTGATTTGTATCCACTGACTAACCTTCTGTGAAGGGTGCTTCAGTGACTGATTGTATTTTGTGATGTGTGCCCAAGTGACAGTCTTTTTTCTGTGTTGGTGTTCCAGTGACTGACTCTCCTCTGTGAAGTACGCCACAGTGAGTAGCCTTCTGGGACTGTACCTCAGTGACTAGTCTTCCTCTATAATGTTTCCTAGTGACTACCTCTCCTCTGTGATAAATATCCTATTGACTGACCTTCCTGTGTAATGGGTACCACAGTGACTTCCCCTTCTCTAGATGGGCGCCCCTTTGACGGACTTACATCTGTGATGGGTGCCCAGTGAATAGCCTTTGTCTGTGATACTTAGTACAGTTAATGGTCCTCATATTATTGGTGCCCCAGTGACTACCCACAACTGTGATAGGTGACAAGTGATTGGTCATCCTTCAATATTCGTATTGATGTGACTCACTCTCCTCTGTGATGGATGCCCCAGTGACTTTTCATACTCTGTGATGGATGCCCCAGTGATTGTGCTTCCTCTGATCAGTTCCCAAGTAACTAGGCCTCCTCTGTAATGGCTGCTCCTGTGATTGATCTGCCTCTCTTATGGGTGTGCCACTGACTCAGCCACCTCTATGATGGTTGCCACAGAAACTGGCCCTCCTTGATGATTATTGCCCCAATGACTTGCTCTCCTACATAATATTTGCCCCAGTGACTAGCCCTACTTCATTATTTGTGCCCTAGTAAATGGACCTTCTCAGTGATTGCTTCCACAATGACTGACTCTCTTTCATATGGGTGCCCCTCTAACTGTCCCACCTCTGTGTTTTATGTCTCTGTGACTTGTCTTTTCCTGTTTTTAGTGATCCAGTGACAGAACCTGCTCTGTTTTGAGGGCAAACTGACTGCCTCTCCTATGTGATTGTTGCCT
>CAUYQG010279419.1:0-11533 GCA_963574415.1 Tarsius wallacei | reverse complement strand
TAAAAAAGCCAGTTGCTCAATTCAAACACTTCTTGTAGTATAATCAGAAACGTCAGCTTATTCAAAGATACCCTAAAATGTAACAATTTGGGTCCTCAGTAACAGATTTATAGAAAAATCATCAAATGTTCCATGTTGTTGCTTCTCAGAGCCTTTTTCAACATGGGCTGTTGACATAGTACTAAATCTCAATCTAGTAACCCAAATTGTGGGGCAGGTGGAAGAAATGAGCATGGAGAGAAAACTTATGTAAGAGTGCTGTCACCACACAGAGATTCAGTGAAATTTTAGTGATTGTGTCTTAGCTGGTCACTTGGTTTGCTGTGAAAGATAAATAATAGAATTAAAAGCTAAAATAAAGTATAATAACCCTCTACTTATTGAGAAGAATTAAAAGGTTCATGTACTCAGTTTAAACATCTTCAAAGACAATCAAGACAGAAAAATGGAATAACCCAATTTAATTTACACTGAAGAAATATAACTATTTTATAAACTATTAGAGCATAAAATTAGAAATAAAGGCATTAGTTTTTGAAATAAGAAAATTACAGTAGATCATTGTCAAATAAAGCATATAGCTCTGCCAAAACAGTAGCAGAGGAAGTTTTTGCAAAAGCATGCAAGTAAAGCCTGATTCCAGAGAAAGAACAAGAAATCATTCTCAGATATTTCTTGAGATCTCAGCATGTATGTGGCACAGGAGAAGAAAAGGAGTTTTAGAGACGCCAAACAGGAAGTAACCCAAGTATCATGTCTCTTGTTTTGCCCTCAAATTACAATGAATTATATAGCTAATTAAATGTGAAAAACATTAAATTATGAAATTATCTCAAGTGAGCAACAAACTATTTCTTGACATGATCGATAATTTATGGAATAATTACTTTAAAATTTTGCTATAGCGTCACAATACTGAAAAATATATAGTCAGAAAGGAAATATTATATTATCTGTCTTCTTTACAAAGCCAGTACTGAACACACATTAAAGAATGATCAGGATTTATGTTTAAGTACATTTCACTTTGGAATTTGAGTATGGAATCACCTTTTTTAGAAAGACAGAATGAGGATTAGGGAATTCAGATAACAAATTGAAGGGATCATCTATAACAAGAAATAGAAACCTACAAAAGGAGGGCTTCTAGTGTTCCATATTCTTCAGTCAAATGAATATTGATGGTTAACATGCCTCAAATAACCATAAAAAATAAGTATGATACTCTCAAGCAATGGAGAACATTTCTTTTTCTCTACATTTCTTTGATATTTTTACTCAGTTACTTACTTTATCCGTTGGAGACTTCTCTGTAATGGGAAGTAATGTTCATCATTATGATTTATCTGCACATATGTAGCACCTAGTAAATGCCTGGCACATAACGGGCACTCAGTTAATGTTTACGGAGTAAAGCAATGCTAACGAAGTGGCTGAACAACACTTTTCCTTCAAGAGGCACCAGAGAACCTAATCTTATCTAAGGTTCACAAAGGAGATTTCCATCTCCTGTGACTTGCAGCTACCAAGGATCACCCTCCACTGACTTTTGCACCTCAATCCCAGTCAAACATCACATGTACACAATCTCATAATTCCTACCTGTCAGCAGATGTGATCAGGAATGAAAGGCAGTTTATGTAATAATAGCATAGAGAGATAGGTAAGTAAGGCATTTGAAAAGAATTCTCAATACAAGATTATTTTTTATACTGTGAAAATCTGAAAAAGAGTCCTCATTTTTGTAGACTGTAATTGTGTCTTTCCATTTTTTCTTCCATCTGTCAAATGCCTAGAAAGAGTAAACATGAAATGGATTCTTATTTATTTTTCATCTACATTGTAATCCGAAGACTCTGGTAAAAGCTGTTAGTAAATCACTTGGTCAGTTCTCCCAACAAAATAGTCTTTAAGCAATACAGTATATCAGCCTATCTTTTGACATTTTCATTTTTTGTTCTTGACATTTTCTCTTAAAAAATAATACAGTATTGGCTCTATTATCTTTTCTTCAGGGTCTGTGAACCTCTTGTAGAGAAACTGTACCGTAAGATGTAGACCTACGTCCCTATTCATCTGTCTGTGCAATGCTGGGGTGTGGGGGGAGGGTCCAGCAGCGGTGGCATGTTTTTTTTTTCTCATGCCACATTTCACATGTTTTTTTCTATTTTCTGTGTTACTTGAGTAGGATGCATTTTAGCATGCTTACTTTGAAAGCTATAATTAATAAATTCCCCTCTGTTTTACCTAGAAAAAATTACTCAAGATATTGAGTGTAAACCGTGTTCCAGACACTATACAGGTTCTAAAGAGCCTGAAAAATAAATACGTACTAAAACTAATATCTTGAGTAGCCTTATTGTATGGAAATAAATGTCTGTCCACATTCTATTATTTTTATGCTGGTTTTAAATAGCGAAGTACGTAAGAATCTTTAAAATGAACTGAATTATAGTGGATTCCATTATATTACTTTTACTGGATAATGAAATACTTATTTCTTTCAGAATCTGAAAATTGGAGAAATTTTTGATTTTAGAGTCTGAGAAATAGAGGGATTTTTGATAGAAAATCAACGCCATTTGTATATCAGATATTAAACTTACTCATGTTAACATCATGACTTTTTGTTTGTGGACTAATAGATTACATCCAGATAACAATACTTTACCTACCTACTCTAAAGCCCTCTGTAGTCCTTCTACCAAAAGAGAACTATTGAATGAAACTTCTGTGCTTTATGACATATTAGGACTTCTGACATTGTCCGTGATTCTCCTTCATTAAATAAACACAATTACAGGAAGTTTCACAATGGACATTGTGTTTATGTGTATACTGTACAACCCAGCAAAAACCTTAGATTATATGCCATAGTTTGCAAGTTTCAAGCCAAATTTTGAATTGGGTATGGACTTTGATATGGAAAAAATTATCAATGTTGGATTCAATATTTAGTAATAAAGCAAAATACTAATTACTTAGAGTGATTCTAATTAGGGAAGTCTACTAATTACTAATATTATAAGTGAGGAATTTCTCTCTGAAACACATACTACTTTCTTTATTGATCTAGATGACTAAATTTCCCATTTTGATATTCTGTCCTCTATGGCTCATTGTATTGGGTTACAGCCTGTTGTGACTTGTACCAAATAGTGTCATAGCACATTACTTTGGAAATGATACATTTTCTAGATATTTCTTGTAGTGCTGCCATTTCTGTGACCATAATGACAGCAGCATGTATTATGCTGTTTTTGTTTAAATATTAAGCAACTGGCTCCCACGTAAAAATATTAATTGTGAAAAATCATAAAAATACATACATAACCAGGAATAGACAAACTGAGACTTAAAGCAGTTACATTTTGGGATGCCACCAAAGAGATGAAAACAAACAAAAGGTATAGGAAAGGGATTTGCAATCATAGGAAAATTTAAAACTTAAAAGAGGCTAATCTGGAAAGAAATCAGAAGGAAGTGAGTTTGAGCTGCCTTTTGAAATGGTCCCATTTAGGCAGAAAGGCAGAAAATCCAAATCAGGAGAGTGGCTCAAAAATGATGTGGTGATAGAGGAGGGTAAGTCATATTGAAAACTGCCACATGAACTCGCTTGGCTACAACAGTAAATGATCATAGAGGAAGGTTGGGGTCTGTTAAGGCACTGTTTATTAGCAAAATAATTTCAAATTTATGAAAGAAATTATGACTGCTTCAGAGATTACTAAGAAAGCACATAATGAAAACACTTTAAAAAAGACAAGTATTGCAAGTATTCTGAAGAAAATGAGAGATCCAAAAGCTGGGAGGATACCAAGGAGGCTGTGAGCCAGTGCAGTGGTTCTCAAAGTGTGGCCAGCAAATTCCCAGGGCTTCTTAGACACTTTCAGAAGCTCAGAGAATCAAAACCATTTTTATAATAACATTCGTAAATTATGTTTCTTTTTCATTATGTTGACGTTTGCACTGATATTGCAAAAGTCCTGGTAGAGAAAACTCCTGGTTTTTCAGGAACCAATTCAGATGTGAAACTGTTCTAGTAGTCATCTAGCGTATTCTTCACCAGTATGGGCACTCATCCCCCACACAATTTTTTTTTTTTTAATCTCAAACCTTGAGTACATGTTTTCTTAATATTTGGTATGATGAGGTGGAAAGTGCGCACCAAGCACTTCTCCTGCATTCCAAAATATGATGGCTGTATCGAGGAGACGCCCTTCTGCGCGTGTGCCATTGTGTACACTGATGAGCTGACTGAGCCTCTGTTTCTACAGAACACCATGTTTCACTTGGAAGAACGACTAACGTTTTGTGATGATCAGACTTGGGATTTGGCAGACATTTTCTTGAAAATGAAATGTGTGCCTGTCACTTAAAGGAACACAACTGACAGTATTCGTTGCCAGTGATAAAACTTTGGAATTTCAAGCAAAAATCAGAATTTCTGGAAAACTTACATCTGTCTCTGTGAGTTTGACAGCCACCCAATACTTAAAGACTTTTCTGATGATATTGGTGTTATTAATCAATGAAAAAATTTAAATTTGCTATTGCATAATGAAATGTGTCAACATTTGGAGATCTGCATAACCTAATGACCAGTGGGTGATTTACTAATTCATGCATGAATAAACAGTCTACTCAAAGTACAGGAGAGGCTACTGATTTTTAATGTTAAAGAATACAAAAGTTGATTGATATGGCTTCAGAATCCATATTACAATTACTATTTAAGAAACTACCACTTGTCAAGTCTTGGTGTAGTATCAAAAAATAATATTCAAGATCATCTGAAAGGGCTATTAAAAATATTTTTCCTTTTCTAACTGCATACCTAGTGTGACACTGAATTTTGCTCATATAATTCAACCGTATTTCAACAGATTGAATGCAGAATCAGATATGAGAACTCAGCTTTCTTTTATGGTGCTAGATTTGCAAAAATGTAGAACAATGCTACTGTTCCCATGAGGTTTTAAAAAAATTATATGGTTATTTTTTTCACAAAACATGTATTTATGTTAACATGCAGTTGGATTACTGTCATTTTTGAATGAATGAGTAAATAAATATTTTTTAACTTCTAAGTTGTCAGTCATTTCTATATGTTAAATACAAAGGGTGCCAAAAATGTATACACATTAAAAAAAGGAAAAAACTGTATTAAAATTGTAATAATATATACCAATAATAAAAGATGAATACAAGTCATGTTTGACTTCTGCAATTACAAGAGGTGCTCAGGTGACCAGACACTTCTGATTACGGCGAACTATTGCAGGACTTGTTGCTTTGTGAGGCCTCCCGGATCTTCCCTGGTGCACATCACACACACTACCATGCTTCTCAAACTTATCACAAAAGCATGCAATTGTTAGGCGTGTTGGAGGTTGTGTTGTATACGCATGTCTCCATTGTCGTTGTACCTCCACGATGTTCTCAAATTTCAAACACCACTTCAAAGTGGTCTTGTGCACCTCCCATGACAAGTGCTTCCACCATTTTCTCTGATTATCCTGCCTGTCGCATGGTGATTCCAGCATTCATTTGATTGATGTTATCTTTTGAGCGAACATCATACTACACATTGCTACTGTAGTTCAATTCAACTTCAAAAAGTAATAGATAGCATCTCTTAAAATGTGTTTGCAATTTTTGGGCACCCCGGCATGTCTAGGTTAAGACTCACATAATCAAAACCTCTTTGGGATCCTCAATAATGTTTAAAGATGTAGTAGGGGGTCACAGGACCAAAGTTTGAAGGCCACTTTACAAGTAAATAGTAAAAAGTTGGATGAAGGCCCTAACTGTAAGAATGAAGATGAGGAAGCCAATGGAACACACTTGTTTGATCGTTTGCATTGTCTCACACCACCCTTTTGCCTCTTTCTTAAGACTAAAATACTCCCTTCCCCCTTTTTTGGTATATATATATATATATATATATATATATATGATATCTCAATGTTATTCTCACATTATTTTTTTTCCCACAGAAACCAAGAACTATTTTCTCGGAGTCTGTATGCATTGAACAACTTCCACAGGAAAACTTATAGGAACTACAAGTCTTTAAAAAAAATCAAAACAATGAGGTTAAATGTAGAGTGAATTTATATAATTTCACTTACATCTGCTAAACTCTGACTGTTAAACACTCAAAAATCAAATATTACTGTGAAATAAACTGTCTTCTGTGTCAAAATCATATTTGCTAACAAAAGTTTAATAACTGGTAATATTAGAAGAACATTTATCCAATTACTAAATCACTTAGGTGAGCTAAGGAAGGCAGATAGTCTGCATTTTCTCTGTTGAGGAAAATTCTTAAGAAAGGTATATTTCAGAGCTATAACCTGTAAGCAGAGGTATAGACAGTGCGACCAAGGAGATATTTCTTCTCAAACAAAAGGTGTTATAACTTAACAAATGGCTGCTCTTCAGACTTTTACAAAAAATGAGAAAAGGTCACAGGCCCAAGAGAGGATGACTATGAGGAATTCTTGCCATAGCAACAGAAGAGGAAATGAGGGACAGTTCCACTATAACCAAAGGATTTGCAGAATACTTGTTAAGGCTAGTACTGTGTTATCAACCATATAAAATATCCATGGGTTATGCATGAAAATATTCATATCCATGAAATACACATTCTTAAATTGTACAAAGTAAAAGGGATAGCAGAGCGGTATCTAAAGATTGTGTGGTCATAAGCTCTTCTAAAGTAAACTATTGGAGTGAGAGCAAGTCAGGCATACTCAATAAGATATTTCTATGTGGAAAGGAAGTAAAGAGAAAAATTTAAATATCAAACATAGGCTGGCAAGAGCTAACAAATGAAGAGGGGTTGGCACCTGAGTCGTATTTTTTTTTTGAGTTGGAGTCTCACTCTGTCACCCAGACTGAAGTGCAGTGGCCGCTCCCGGCCACCGCAGCCTTGACCTGCTGGGCTCCGGCGAGCCTTCCGCCTCAGCCTTCCAAGTAGCTGGAACTACAGGCGCGCCACCATGCCTGGCTAATTTTTGATTTATTGTAGAGATGAGGTCTCGCCAAGTTGCCCAGGCGGGTCTCGACCCCACAGACTCAGGCAATCCACTCACCTCAGCCTCCCAAAGTGCGAGATTACAGGCTGAGCCACCGAGCCCGGCTTGAGCCGTATTTTTTTTATCTGCTCCAATAAAAACTGGTTTGATCCAAGTTTGTCTCTTGCTACTTGTCATCTTACATATTATAGCCTATATATTTCTCCATGCCAAGTGTTCCAGAAAAGACCTTTAGGGCTGAAGTGGTGAGAAAACACTGAGGAAAGTAGCCTTGAGAACAAGACACAATCATCAGTTTTACACGTTAGCCTAGGTAATGAATGAGTTTTAGTCCCTTAAAACTGTGTTGGTTAAATTTGGAAGTGTGGGTAGTCTTGCAGCTTTTCTCTAAGTAAATCTCTTTTTCTTTTTTCTTTACATTTTTGGACATCCGGTATTCATTTGTTCCTTGTGTTTCCCTACACTCTCCCAGTTTTAGAACTGGGTTCTTACTTGTTCTAGTGTTTAACTATATGTCTGGGAATATTTTTGTCTGTAGTGGCAATAAATTAGGAGGTTAGAAACAAACATATTCCTATAGGGACCATCGAAATAGTTTGATGAGCATTATATAAGCCAACCACTCACTGCATTAACCAGAACAAATGTGCTCATGAAAAGAAGTCAGTGAATTCTAGACTCTTGTGAAATCTCAATCTGGTCACCGGAAGTGTCTGAAATCACAATAGTGATATTAAATCTAAGGTTTGCACAGAAATTTTCCATTTGCAAAATATTTTCATGTCTGTAATACCAGTTGACCCCCTTTCCCAAGTGTTGAGGAAGATACTGTGATTATTCTTTGTTTAGAGACGTAGAAACTGAGGCAAAGGGTGATTAAGTGACTTGTGAATGTCAGGGCCAGTCAGCAATGTTGCAGGGATTCATCTTCTGGCCTTTGGTTTCTGAAGCTCACTTCCCAATGTTACAGAAAACTCACAGATCCTATTTTATTTATAATTATAGAATTAATCCTTGAAAATTCAAAACTTTTTTCTCTTTTTGATCTTGCAGGAAGTAGAAACAGAAATATCTCTTCTATTGCTATCATTCACAGTTACCCTAAGCCACACCACTTACATGATTTAGAACTTTTCAAAATCTTAAGTGCATGAATGCTTTTAATATCCCAGTGAGAATTTATAGAGGAAGGGGCTGCAGAAAGGCTAAGTGACAGGTTTAACCATTGAACCATCCATTAGAATGAATTTTTGAGCTGGTATATTAGAAAGGGAGAAACAAATATAAAAGACTCATCTTAAAATACTGTATTAATGAGCCCACCCACAGCAGTGTCTGTGCAGCCTTCTTGCCAGCTCTGAGTATCAAAATGAACAACAACTCCTAAAGACAGCACTCAGCACAGGAACTGTATATAAGCACTCCCTACTCTGTTTTTCAGGGACCACATGGAAATCAAAAGCAGGGAATAAACTGGTAAAAACTAATAGACTCACATTCTACAGACAGGCCTGGAATGACAGATGTATTGTTGCAAAACAATATCACTACATGACATTCCTGTTTTATGAACTGTTTTCATATCCATGGGAGGATTGGAAAGTGGTAAAGGCCAAATGGACATTCATTTCAGAGTTAAGATCAGATTAAATTTTAAGAAGAGAAAGAGTGAAAGCTAGGATGAGAAGTAAAACATCAAGCAAGATGATGATAAACTAAAATTATAATCTAAAAATCAAATCAACTAGAATAGAAGGATAGAAGATAAAATTTCAGGGTAAAGAGCCACGGGAGGAATGACCCAGCGCAATAGAGGCAATGAAGGAGTGCTGTGGGCAGGGCTATTTTAATTAACTTATTGCAACCTGGATTATAATGAAAAATTATAAACAAAAGCATTTGAAAAGTGAGGAATAATTTAATATAAACAGAATGTGATCCCTTTATCACATATTTTGCAACTTGGAAAGCCTCCTCGATGAATCTGATTCTGCTTCAGAGCATGCCTATTCTTGAATACTTAGAGGGGTTCAATCTGTTTTTTCCTGTCTTCTCTATCTTCAAATTTTCCTCTCTTGTTAGATATAGTCGTGTCGTCGTCGTCCTCCTCCTCCTTCTCTTCTTCTACCTCCTCCTCCTTTTCCTGAGAAAAGAAACTTCTAATAAGATGTCTGAGCCATCTGGATCCTGTTTTCTGTGTTCCTACTGAGATAAGCAAATGATGACCCTTAGAAACCTAGCCATTTTAATTCTTTTGATAATATATGACCATATTTAATTATTTCCTAGAATTTGCTTTAATCTTCATTATTTTTATTTTTTTCTTTTTTCAGAAATAAGACTCTGTATTTACCCTTAAAGACTATGTTTTAAATTTATGTGATAATCACAAAAAAGAGGCAGGGCTTTAAGTATAAGGAAGAAAAGGAAAGTGGTGGTGAAATATATATATGTTAGAGTAAAATTTGTGTTGCATCAATATCATAAAGTAGACTTGCTAAATATTATTATTCACAAATCACACACAAGGAAAGCAAGACTGTTAAACACAATGAGTGAGTACTACCTGAACCTAGGTTTTGCGGTTTCAAGGGCAATGTCTACTACATCCCAGTGCTATCCCAACCTGTATGAGAACTCCTTCAGATTTTAAAGATAGTTTGATTTCCATCATTTTCAGGATGAAATGAGGTGACAACCGGAATTTTTGGAGAAAGAATAATGAATGTGATGTTTGTTGGATTGCAGTTTAATCACCTGGAAAGTGGTAATAAGAAAACCTTCTCATGAAGTTACTGGAAGGACAGAGTGAGATTGCATATGAAGGATTGAATTCACACCTTCCACACAGTAGGTGTTAGAGTGAATGCTTGTTCTTGTTTCTGCCTGATAACTATTTCTTAATGTGGTCAACTGTGCACTGCAGAAGAGTGTTGTAGTTGTTTCCTGCAGTAGGAACAAAGGAAATTGAATCTTTGTTTGTCCATAGAAATGGGCATGTTTTGTATTTTTGTTAGACTTTAAAGGAAGACTTGAAGGGTTTAATGGAATCTTCAGGGTAAAATCTTTTTTAGGTGGGTTTATTTTCACGCAAATACAATAGTAAGAGACATAAAGGTACTTACTAATGATCCATACAGCATTTAAGCATGCCTAACTCCTCAAGGAAGCAAAGTGCCTAAATTGTAAGAAGTCCAACCAAATATCTTTAAAATAGCAATGCCATGATTTCCTTCACACTTAAAAGGCCATACAAACCAAAGTGCATGCGCACATGAGCCCGAACATGTATGGATTGTGTCATTTCATTCAATTGGAAGAAACAGTCAGGTATCTAGGGATCACAGAAGGCAATAACTAGGAAGAAACAGGGATTTTCTAATTTGAGCGGTTCCTTTAAGAGTTGATAAAAATGAGTATGAATAATGTAATTTTTTTCAGAAATGAATGGCAATATTATCAAAATCACCAGCCATATGTTTTCCTAACACTGGGAGGTATAGATAAGTAGATAGATAGATAGAGAGATAGATAGATAAGATCACATCCTTTTTTTGTGTTTCCAATTATTATCTCCTCACAAGCAGTATCAACACTGATATTTAGTAGCCTATATCAAGAAATGGGCACCAGCAATGTTCCCTTTTATTTTGTTGTATTTTTATTTAAAGTTCATTTAAGATTGTGAAAATTATCTTATCAAATACTATTGACTTGTCGAATTTAATGGTCAAATTTTAAATTCTCGCTTATAGTAAATAAGCATTGTATGTGAAATATCTCATTTCTTGAGATCTGAAAGAAAATTTGCAAAATTCCTGTTACTCAAAATTCTAAAACTGAGTAGCAGGAATGTTTTAAGTTATCCTCAAAATTATGTCAAATTATTCTCAAAATTGTTGACAATGATGTTCCCAAAGTTGTATTTTTGTATACATTTCCAAATTGGCTAAATTGTTGAATATCTGTGATATTCAAAAAGGGCATTTAAAAAATACATTCCTTTATGAAAAAATGGAGTTTATTACCATTGAAAACCATCTGTTTTTGTTACTGGTAGTGGGATTGAACTAAAATACACACCTCATGTGTTTTGAGATTCAGGAATGGTTTTAAGCAGTTTTCTTGAATTTAAAAAAAAAACAACAAAAAAAAACAGAGGCAAAGAGAAGTTACTTAAGAAAGTCAAAGCTAGCCGGGCTCGGTGGCTCAGCCTGTAATCCCGCACCTTGCGAGGCTGAGGTGAGTGGATTGCCTGAGCCCGCAAGTTCGAGACCAGCCTGGGCAACTTGGCGTGACTTCATCTCTACAATAAATCAAAAAATTAGCCGGGCGTGGTAGCGCGTGCCTGTAGTTCCAGCTACTTGGAAGGCTGAGGCGGAAGGATCGCCGGAGCCCAGCAGGTCGAGGATGCGGTGGCCGGGAGCGGCCACTGCACTCCAGTCTGGGCGACAGAGTGAGACTCCTACTCAAAAAAAAAAGAAAGT
>CAUYQG010279413.1:0-15329 GCA_963574415.1 Tarsius wallacei | reverse complement strand
ATTTTTGCACACGCCTTTCTCATGCCAAGATTTTCAGTTAAGATTTTTTTCTGTTTCTCTATTGATGTTTATTAGATCTGCTATGCTTCTCAGAATCAGCTGATAATTGTGATGCACAATTCGATGAATTTTTGCAATGTTTTTGTCAGTTCTGCTTGTTACTGGCCATCCTGACCTCTCTTCATCAGTGATGCTTTCTCTCCCCTCAATAAAACATTTAATCCATTTGTACACTGCCATCTTCTTCATGGTATAGTTCATAAACTTGGACTAATATGTCCCTGATTTCACTTCCACCCTTGCCAAGTTTAACCAAAAATTTAATGTTTGTTTGTTGCTCTAATTCAAGCTCCAACATTCTTGCGATGGCACACAAAGACACACAACAACAATAATGAACGCCACTCAGTAAGATACCGCTACACATCAACATGAAAACAGCTGTGAGACATTGATCTACCAAGATTATGAAACCGTACCAAATTGTTTGTACAGTGCTGCCAATGTAAAGGCACAATGGCAAGTTTGTGAACTTAATTGCTAGATCTTGTATTCTCTGTTCTGCAGAGAGTAATCATGTGGAGAGGCAAATCTGATTATGTTACTTTCATGCTTAGCATCTTTTAGTGGTTTCATGCTGTTAGGATGAAGGCCAACTCCTTCATATGACTCTGCCTCCTTATCTCTTCATCTTGTACCACATTCAATCTCTGTCCAGCCACACCAGTTTTCCTTAAATGCCTTGAACTGGTCCTGTCTCCTTTGCCCATCAGGACTTTGCACATGCTGTTCTCTTTGCTTGGAATTCTGTTACCACTCACCTTCCTCCAGCTTTGTTCCTCCTGATTTTTCAGCCTTCAGAGCTACACTGTTTTTGGGAAGTCTTCCCTGACCTCCCTCACTTGGCTGGATCTCTGTTAGGTTTTTTTTTTTTTTTTTGGTAACATCCTGTCTCTCTTATGGCTGTGGCAGATTCCATTATGTTCCCAGTCCTTTGCCCTCCTTGTATTCTCACCCTTTGCCATGTGACTCTGCAGTTCTTCCCTAAGAGTGTATTTCCATGACCTACTGGTGTTAGGCATGGCCATGTGACTTGCTGAGGCCAGTGAAACATCAGTGAAAGTGAGAAAGGGGCCCCTCTTGAAATTCTGCCAATGCCCATTCTGAGACTGAGCCTTATCATGGACTCACGTAGAGCAAACCTAAGCCTGGCTTGCAGTCTACAACCTACAGTCCACCTAGCCCAGCCAAGCTGTAGGTGATTTGCAGATATGTGAGAATAAATGATTGCTATTTTAAGTCATTGAATTGCTATTTTAGGAAGAATTATCTTGGCGGTAGATGGCTGACACAATGGCCACCATGATTGCAATTTTATATATATTTATGTTATTATTTATGTCTGCTTTCTCTATTAAAACCTGAGTTCCATGAGTCTGGTACTATGCACCATATTCCCCAGTGTCCTGTGCAGTGCCTAAAACATGGTAGAAGTGTAATACATATCTGTTAAGTGACTGAGTAGAGTTTGTGTTTCGACTCAACTGTGTGGTATATGCTCCTATCTTAGGAGTTTACTGATTCTGGCCAAATTGGCCCACTGCCAAAGAAATAAGGGTACACTTTACATTCTGTTATAATACTTCACTGACTTAAAACAAAACTGACAGCTTTTAAGAGTGCATGTTTTCTGTAATTTAAAAAGAAATTTTGATAAAATATAGGTTTGCACTAAGAGGTTATAGAATGATGTGAATTGTGGGGAAAAATACTCCATTTGCAATCTTGAGGCAAAATATGTTAATCACATTTGCAACCTAGTTAATCATTTCTTTATCTAGATTGCTGTGTATGGCATTCATCATTTTTCCTTATATTATTCATCATTTTTGAACCTATATTAACAAATAAGTACATTTTCTTAGGTAATTTTTATATTAGAAACAGAAATCAAGCCCTTAATATCTACTGTTGATTTAAGAGTTAATATTGACTGAATTGACAAAGACAATGTCTCTATCTTGTGGGGAAAAGGTATCTTGTTACAGGGAAGGAATCTAGGACTTGGAGTCAAAGGACACACACTGCTATTTACTAGCTCTGTGACCATGAAAAGTTATTTAACTTTCTTTTGTTTTCTGCACCTATAAAACGGATTTGATGGATATCTACTTCATAGGTTGTGAAAAATGCTTTGCAAAAATAAAAGGGCTTAGTCATAGTTAATTGAATGACATGGAATGAATGAAAATGAAATAGTAAAGAGTAAAACTACTGATTTTTTAAGTGTTAATTTTATAATAAACCACCTTACTACTGTCTTCTTTCTAAAGGTTATCGGTTAATTCTCTTGGATTTTTTTCTGTCATATAATTGTATCATCTGAAAAAATAATTTACTTCTTTCTAATTTTTATGTTTCTTATTTTTTTCCTTCTCTAATTGCATTGGCTAGTACTGAGGTTTTTAAAATAATTTTTTCAGGCAGTATTACTTTATTTCTCTTTTTAATTAAGAACTGATATTGATTTTTAACATCAGTGCTTTTTTGGGCATTTATGGAGATGAGCATATAGTTCTCCTCCAGTTTTTAACCTAATATGTACACTATATTAGATTTCTTAATATTGAAGTACTTATAAATCTTGTTTAAAAACCTCCCTTAGTAGTAATATGATATCACTACTAGTTGTGAAGAGAAGTTTTTAAAATGTCTGTGAAGTGTGATATAATACTCATTTAATGTGTTATCTAGGTTCTATTTGCTACTGTTTTAGGATTTTTGCATTGATTTTCATGAGCGTAATTGGCTGGAGTTTTCTTATATTGTGCAGCATTTGCCAGGATTTATTCTCTGTGCTTGTTATGAACTGAGTTGTGTCCTACCTAACATCCATATGGTGAAGCTTAATACGCAAGGTGACTGTATTTGAAGAGACCTTTGGGAAGGTGATTAAGGTTAAATGAGGTCATAAAGGTGAGCCCTAATCCTATAGGACTAGTGTCCTTATAAGAAGACAGAAAGTTTTTCACATGTACAGACAAGAGGCTATTTAAGAAACAGTGAGAAGGTGTACATTTACAAGCCCGGTAGAGAGGACTTACCAGAAGCCAACCCTAATGGTATCTTGGTCTTGGACTTCTAACGTCCAAAATCGTGAGAAAATTAATTTCTCTTAAGTAAGTAACCTAGTCTGTGGTATTTTGTTATGACAGTCTGAGCAGACTAATATAATGTTATACTTATTTGTAGTAACTATTTAGAATATTTCACTATGTTCTGAAACAAACAGTTCAAATAGCACTAGTTTTCTGTTTCTTGAAGGAATAGGTAAAGTTCTCTATAAAACACTTGGGGCTTGGTGTTTATTAGTTATCTTTGTTTATCTATATGTGCTGTAGTACTTGGTCTATTTAGATTTTCAGTATTTTCTAGATTTAGTTTTGATGATTTATATTGTCCTAGAAAATATCCAGTTTATCCAAGTTTTTAAATGTGTTAGAATATGGTTGAGCAACATAATAATCTTTTCTGTGTTTTAATTTATTCTGTATTTGTGGTAATATATGCATTCACCTTCTTACTTTGAGTATGCTTTCTGTTTTTCTACCCTTGATTATTGGGTTAGAAGTTGATTATTCTTTTAATAACTCTTGAATTTACTTTTAGCATAATTATTTTCTCATTTCTTTTTTATTTTTGAGTAAGAGTTTCACTCTGTCACCCAGGCTAGAGAGCAGTAGCATGCTCATGGACATTGCAACCTTGACCTGCTGGACTCAGGTGATCCTTCCACCTCAGCCTTCCAAGTAGCTGGAACCAGAGATGTGCGCCACCATGCCCACCTAATTTTTTTGATTTATTATAGAGACAAGGTCTCTCCAAGTTGCCCAGGCTGGTCTTGAACCCCTGGACTCAGGCAATCCCAAAGTGCTAGGATTACAGGCGTGAGCCCACCATGCCTGGCCTATTTTCTCATTTCTTATTACTACTTTTATCTCTACCAATTTGCTTTACTTATTTATTTTATTTTTTCTTTCTTTTGAGCTGTACATCTAATTTAAGCATTTTAATTCTTTTTTGCTTAGAACTGTGCATACTTAAAACTAAGAGTTTTCCTCTGAGTACTGCCTTATCTGTGTCCTAAAGGCTCTAATACAAAATGTTTGCAATTTTAGGCAACTCTTTTTCAGGTCCCCTCCCGTTTGGGAGCTTTTATGCCTTCTTAATAAATCCTACTTTCTAAAAAATAATAAAAAATTTAAAAAATTGCATTTTTGTTTTCCAGACATTTTTAAATTTTGATTTTAATTTTCTCTTGGCATAAAGGTAATTGAAGAGAAGGTTTTAAAATTTCTGTGAAGTGTGATCAGAGAATGTGATTTGTACAAGTTCTATATCTTGAAATTTCATGTCTGTTTTATGTCCTGATGTATGATCAAGTTTTGTAAATAGGCACTTTAAAAGTTGTACCTCTGTTCTTAAGCTACAGCATTCAAAATCTATCAGATATCCTGTTGAATTGATGTCAGGCTTCTTGTATTCCTTGTTTTTGACCCACTTGATTTGACTTGGCCTGAAGCTTACAGAGCCACTGTTATCCATTATTATGCTAAGAATTCTAGGCATTATATAGTAGAAGCAGAGTCCACCTTGAATTTAGCAAGAAGACCATTTGATCTTGCGCTACAAAATACTGGTAGTATGTGGGAGTTGACAGCCTAGGGACAACCTTCTGAGCTTAGATAATGAAGGAAAGATCTTGCAGGGACTGGGTCTTGAAGAGGAAGTCGGAGTTAGGAGGTAGAAAGTCAGTAGAAAGAGGAGATATTGCTGGTTTGTATGGAAGGTCAACATTATGCAGCCATAAAAAAGAAGAAGATCATGGACTTTGAAGCAAATTGGATAGAATTGGAGACAATCATACTTAGTGATCTATCACAGAAACAAAGAACCAAATACCACATGTTCTCTCTCATAAGTGGGACCTGAACATCAACCATAATAGTACAAGGGAGGGATCGGCAGTCACAGGACACCGCCGAGGATGGAGGGATGTAACATCACAAAGGGTACCTGGTTCTAAACCAGAGGAAGTAAGGACCAGTTGGTGGCCCAAATTCTGTACAGAGAATACTTATATGCCTAATCCTGACTTGTACCCCACATCTTTATAACAAAATAAAGTTTAAAAAAGTAGACTATGTCTGTTGCCCTAAATGTTGTAAATAGCACAATAAACTTGAGGAAATATTCTTCCAATATTCAAAACTATTATCCAATAAAGCTTCCAATGCCACATGCAAATTCTTTGGGAAGTGATAGACTATTGAGTGAATGATGGAACAATTTAGAGGCCAAACTCACACCATACTCAAAAACAAATTCCTCATTAAAGATCTCAATGGCAAAAGCATTTTTCTTCAGAAAGAAAACATAAGATAGCGCCTTTACGACCAACAAGGAGGACCCACCTAGATCCAATTTTTTTGGCTTTTTTATTGTTTATTTTTTGAGTCAGGGTCTCACCTTGTCTCCCAGGCTGGAGTGCAGTGGCATGATCATGGCTCACCACAGCCTCACACTTCTGGGTTTGGGAGCCTCCTGTCCCAACCTCCCTGGTAGCCGGGACTACAGGTGTGCACCACTACACCCAGTTACTTTTCTGATTTTTTTGTAGAGATGAGATCTCACTATGTTGCCTAGGCTGGCCTTGAACTCCTGGGCTCAAGTGATCCTCCCGCCTTGGCTTCCCAAAGTGCTGGGATTACAAATTTAAGCCACTGCGCCCCGCCTGGTCAATTTTCAAGAAAGCTTTCACTGGTTGGCTGAGTGTTGAGAACTGTCAGTCCTCAACTGCTAGCTTTGTGTGGACTCACTTAACTTTTAGCTCAGATTCACGCTGCTTCTGAGGAGGCAGCCAGCCAAAGAGAGAGCAAGGTGGTAACCAATGATCAGATAATTGCATCCTATATGGGATTCCTTGAATGGGCAATCTTTGCTCCGAAGTCTCTTTTGGGCTGGTAGAGACCTTGTCGGATCTGCATTCTGGTCTGGCAGCCTGCTGCCTAGTCCTGCTTTCTCTCTTTTTCTCTCATCATTCTTAGGTGTTCGTCCCCAATAAATCTTTTGCACACCTGACTTCATCTCAGGGTCTGCTTGCTGGGGACCCCACCTTCACTAATCTTTATGACTTCGAGCTGGGAAGAATTTTTTTCCTTCACTAGTTAAAAAGTTCTGTGACATGAGTCCCTTGCGTTTTTGTTGCAATTACTGATTATATTATGGTATGGCTTGTCTACAATTCCACTGTGTTTGGCATTTTGAACACTGAATTCCGATTAGTTTCTAAAAGCAATTATTTGCTGAACTATTAAGAGTGGTTGTCTTTGGCTGATAGAATTGTACCTGAAATTTTAGTGGCCTTATCTATATTTTGTCATCAATCTACAACAAATTTATTCTACTTTCATGTGAGTTAAGTTAAAAAAAGTATATCTTTTTAGGATGGGTGTTTGTGGCAATGGCTGGGAGCTTGAGCATTAATTCTACTCAGTTCAACATTTGTTTCAAACATTTGTTGAAAATTTACAAGTTACCAGGCATTGTTCTAAAACAGCAGAAGATTCAAGTACAAGCAAGATTGTCCTTGCTCTCAAGAAACTTACAAACTAGAATCAAGGCAGGAGATGCTTTGTAGGAGTGTTTTGACCAATTGACTGTATCCTGTCTTAATTTGGTTTGGTCAATTAGTTTTGTTGAGAAACTTTGTGTTTTCAGTTTTAGGAAATAGCACCATCACATCTAGAAAAGTCCCCTCTGATTTACTTAAAGGTAGAAATCATTTTTTATTGGTGGCACAGAATCTTTCTCACATTACTTCAAAATGGCACCAGGGAGTGACAGTTATGTGAGCGCAAACATTTCTTCTGGTACTTTGCTAGTTAGCTGGGATGCCAGCCATATTCCTGTTAGCTGGGGACAACATATAAATGTTGCAACTACAAATAGAAAGACTGTGCAAATAAGTATGGAGAGTTCTCCTACACACAGTCCTGTTCTGAGATTCCTTTCTTGTTCTCTGGTCATCGGTCCTTTCTTCCCTAGAGTGGCTAGAAGATGAGCACCATATGTTTAGAAATAGGAATAGAAATGAATATTGCAGCATTTATGGCAACAAAATAAGGTACAATTTACAAAACGCCATTTAGATTAATATTGAATAAAGAATGTGTAGGAACAAAAAGGAAACAGTTGTGTTCTAAGACTTTGAAATAAGCTGGCCAAAAATTCCTTATGACAGAGAGAAATATGTGTCTGATGAGGCCAGTGGCACTAGACTAAACTCAGTGATAATGATGATTTAGTATCTGGCATTGTAAAGTTTTTAGTTCTGTGTGTAAATTGTAACACCCCCACATCCACTGGATCCAAATTAGAAAAGATATTCTAACTCAGCTCAGTCAGCCTTCAAAGGAAAGCTAATCAGAAGAGGAACTGGAGGAGTGGGGAGAGAACTAGTTTTATGTCTAATCTGTCAGGGCAGTAGTCTCTGAATTTATTCTTTTCAAACAGAAAAGATTGCTTATTGTTTTCCTTGTAGACCTATCACAAATCTGGCAACGTCCCAAAAACTCAATTTATTCTCCAGAGTCTCAGAACCAGAAAAAGACAAGGGAGAGGCTTTTCTCATGGACATTTAAAGGAAATGAAACAAACATCTTGTGCAACTGCAGTTAAAAAGAAAAACTACAAAAACTAAGAAATCTTCTGTGTAAAATTTCTGTGTTTGCGCTATTTTTAAAATTTAAAGTGGTGATGTCCGAGAATATTTCATAGATAGTTTAGTTGTGTTTAGTTGAAACTCTTATGGCCAGATATTTGGAAACGAAAGAGGAAATCATGCAAAGTCATGAGTTCCCAATAGCTTTCTGTGGTGCATATGGCAATGAAAACAATGTTCCCTCTAGAAACCCTAAGAATTCAGGCCTTGAAACCCCTGGCAAGCCAAAGGACTTTCCTTTATACATCTTTTCATACTGCCTCCACCTCCCAAACCATGGTGCCTCCGTGGAAGATTAGCTATTCCGTGATCCCTCACTTAGCAAATCTAATGTATTTCATGTATTTTAAGATGTTTTTCCTCATCTTTATCTGAAATGAAATGAACCCCCCCCCAAAAAGGTATTCTCTTTTGGAGGGCAGGTCCCATGTAGTACAGGCTTCCCCCTCTAGGCAAGTGTTCTAGGAACCCATTGGCATCAGTGTACCAGCTGGCATTGTTGCAAGAGGCTGCCTCTGGCTTCAGTGATTTGTGTGTGTGTATGTGTGTGTGACAAACAGGTGACTGGTTCTTCTACCTTGACAACGCACCTGCCTACTCCATGCTGAGTAGTCAGCAATCTTGACCAAAAACAGCATGACCCAGTGTTCCACCCTCCTTATTCAACTGATGTTGCCCTGGGCAATGTTTTTTGTTTCCCCAGATGAAAAAAAGCCGCAAAGGGAAATGTTTTGCTGATGTGAGAAGTGAAACAAAAAATGGCAGATTCACTAAAAGGCATCAAGAGTGATGAGATCAAAAATACTGTTTTGAGCAGTGGAAAAGTGTTTCAATAGGTGTATTGCATCAAATGGAGAGTAAGTTGAAGGTGACTGAAGTTTAAACATGTGAGAATAAATATACCATTTTTTAAATAAATAATTTCCAGTTTTTTGGGGTCTCTTCTCATATATCTTATCTTGATGACTCATCATTGTTTCATTGGCAATATTTCTTTTTTTGGTGGAAAATAAAATAACAGTCCATTTTATAATATATTAAGTTAAATACTACAATAATAATGATAATATTAGTGGTGTTTTTGAGAAACTTCTTTGTACTAGTCACTGTGCTGAGTATTTTGCAATTCGTATCTTATCTAAAGTAATTTCCACAAAAATGTATGGGGATTAGTGTCATCTCATGAATTAGAAAACTGAGATCATTAGGCGGGGCGTGGTGGCTCACGCCTATAATCCCAGCACTTTGGGAGGCCTAGGTGAGAGGATTGCCTGAGATCATGGGTTCGAGACCAGCCTGGGCAACTTGGCGAGACCTCATCTCTACAATCAATCAAAAAATTAGCCAGGCGTGGTGGCGCATACCTGTATTTTCCAGGTACTTGGAAGGCTGAGGCAGAAGGATTGCCTGAGCCCAGCAGGTAGAGGCTTGGTGGCAGTGAGAGTGCCACTGCACTCCAGCATGGGCAACAGAGTGAGACTCTGACTCAAAAACAAAAACAAAAACAAAAAAACCGAGATCAGAAGACTTTAATTTTTAAGAACTAAGGTCTTCTAGAAATCCAAGCTATTCTCTTTCACTCTGTTACATTGCTTCTCAAATTAACAACAGCTGCCTCTTTCATCCCAGTTCCAATAACAATAGTATAATGATAATAACAGCGAACAAACATAGCATGTATGTGTCATACACTATGTATGTATGTGTATGTGTGTGTGTGTGTGTGTACGATATATACTCACATAATACAGCATACCTAAAAGGTTGGTACCATTATCATCCTTACTTCACAAAAGAGAAAACCGATGCACAGAAGTCAGTGGCTGGCCACACTGAGCCAGCCAGGCAGGGCAGCTCAGAGCCTTGATGAACCCACACGAGGATTAGCAATCAGTACCAGTGAACTCTCCCCCCATGAGAGCTCACAGCTCAGGTCCACTACCCTTTTATCTGTTTTCAGGAAGCACAGCAATTTATATTCCAGTTTATTATCTCTTCCTCAGATCTTTTATGCCTCAATATAGAAAAGACTTTTTTTTGTAGATTACAAAAAGTATATATACATAATACTCTTCCTTCTGGGGAATCTACTGAAGCCATATAAAAACAATTAAAGTAAATAATAAGGTATGAAGAAGTGGAAGTAGAATATTTACTATTTAATATGAGCTAGGCGTTGTGCCCTTGTTACACATACAATTCTCATAACAACCTGTTACTGTTCTCATTTTATAGATGAAGATGCTGAGTGAAGGTGAGAGGTGTAAAATAAATGTGAATAAGACCGTGTACAGTGGCTCAGCCTGCAATCCCAACACTTTGGGAGGTCGAGTCAAGAGGATTGCCTGAGCCCAGGGGGTTCAAGACCAGCCCAGGCGACTTGGTGAGATCTTGTCTTCACAATAAATCACAAAAACTAGCTGGGCGTGGTGGCGTGAGTCTGTAGTTCCAGCTACTTGGAAGGCTGAGGCGGAAGGATCGCCTAAGCCCAGCAGGTTGAGGCTGCAGTGGCCGTGAGCATGCCACTGCACTCCAACCTGGGCGACAAGAGTGAGACTCCAACTCAAACAAAAAAAAATGTGAATAAGTTCACATTGATAGTAACAGAACAGATACTCCACCCTAGGTCTGTCTAGTACCCAAGTTGATACACAATGAATGGCTGCAACATACATGGACAATAAAGGGAAGGATAGGAAGAAAGTGAAATCTGAGTTGGTATCTAATGTGAGTCCCAGTGTGGCACTTGAATTAGTCACAAGGATGGAGAGGGCATGCTATTAAGCTGTAGAAACTGGGACAAAAAGCACGAAAGTAGGAGTTGCATGTCATGTTAAGAGGGCAGCAGCACCAAAAGGAGTGAAGCTTATTTCACAGGAGGGGGAAGTAAGCTGGCTACCATTTCATTTCATAATGCTAGGCTTTTAAAGACCACATACAAAGTTTGAACCTAATTAGCAGTCGTGGTAAGTCCCTGGGAAGTGTCTAAAGGACAATAGCTTAATTAGTGAAATGAAATGATTACTTAGTGAGTATGAGAGTGAGCACATTTATTAAACTACAACTGAGTTTAATGGAAATTCTACAGTAGAATTCAGTCTCTGGCAAACGGTCTAGAAAACTGTCAAACTTTTGCCACAAATCTGCTGCTTAAAAAAAAAATAGTCAAAGATCCTCAAAATAATTCCCAGTCAATTGAAAAGCCAGCATGTGATTTACAACCTGCCACTGAATTTGAAGAACTTTGAAAGGAGGTTTACTTAAACCTCATGAAGACAATGATTTAAAGCATGGAATGGAGCCACCAGTGTGGGCAGAAGCGAGAAAGGTTATTGCAAAAACAGCCTGTCTTCTCTTGCATGGAAAAAAACCAGAAGCAGGGAGGATCTGTAGTCAATCAGCATGTCTCAATGACTCTATCACCCTAAAAAATGCAGGTCAACACTGAGCTTTTCAGAGTTAAGATTGATTTTACCTCCCCTGCTTTTCCCTCCTCCACCCACTCAAGACCCTGCACCACCATCCTCTGTGATCACTACAGGATAAAGTCAGTGATGAGCTGGAACTGAGATTTGGAACAGAGGGCTGTGAAATCAATATGCCAGCTGGAAAAGAAAGTCCAAGAAACATCAATTTCTTGGAAAATGACCCTGTATTTTGGCAATTATCACTGTGAATGAGAACATTTCAGAATCTTAACCCAGAACAAAGTAGCAGGCTTTACTCCCTTCCAAACTCCTCTACAGTATGTTTTCCTGTTGTGTTTATTTCTGACTCACAATTGCCGGAGAGTTTAATGATGTTTATGCCTGAATGCGTACTGTAGATAGAAACTTTAAACTTTTTTTCTCACTATAAAGATTTTTCTTTTACAGAATGTTGTAAATGTATTCTCATAAAATACTTTTAAGATGGAAAACACACAATAAATATAGGATCTGGTAATGCTTACAGTTTAAACATTTCCATTTTCAAGTATAAAAATTGGTATAGCAAGTCAGCCTAACCTAGAACCTCTCTGTAATGAGGATCTCACAGTAGAAAGGAAACAGCCGGGCTCACTGGCTCTACCTGTAATCCCACGCCTTGGGAGGCTGAGGTGAGTGGTGTGCCTGAGCCCACGGGTTCGAGACCCGCCTGGGCAACTTGGCGAGACCTCATCTCTACAATAAATAAAAAAATCAGCCGAGCATGGTAGCGCGTGCCTGTAATTCCGGCTACTTGGAAGGCTGAGGCGGAAGGATCTCCGGAGCCCAGCAGGTCGAGGCTGTGATGGCCGGGAGCAGCCACTGCACTCCAGTCTGGGCGACAGAGTGAGACTCCGACTCAAAAAAAAAAAAAAGAAAAGAAACAAATGACAAATGAAATACTTTTGACATTTTGCTGATGAATTCCTTTGTGAATTCATATAGGAGGGAATCTGACTAATTCCACTTTATTCTATAGTCAATAGACTGTGCAAGTCCAAAGGTCTCTCTCTGCAGTAATAGTGTTCCTCTTTAAAAGTCTACAGAGGATATGATTGTGACCTGGACTTTGGGCAATCAGACAGAATAAAACACTAATTTCACTTTTTTCTAAACCCAGAGATTCCATTTTTTGCCTTCATGTTCCTTCTCATATTCTCTCAATTGATCTTTGAAAGAAAGTGATGATTACAAGTGAAAATAACTTGAGAATAGGAACTGCTCTTAGGGTTAAAGACCTGAGTTTTAGTCACAGTTCTGCCATTTAATAGTATACTCTTGGACTGAGCCTCAGTTCTTTTTTTGTTTGTTTGTTTGTTTTCGTCAGCTTATTAGTAATATCTGTGTCCCCACTATGGTGCCTGGCCCTGAGTTAGGCACTGAGTTTACAAAAATGAATACTTTATATACAAACCCTGCCCTCATGAACCTTATAGCCCATGGAAGGAAATGGGTACTAATAGTTACTTGGTTACAGTTCTGAGTGCCAAGAAGAAACAATATAGTACAGACTGGTACCTCATAACAGTTCTTTCTTTCCTTCTTTCTTTCCTTCTTTCTTTTCTTCCTTCCTTCCTTCCTTTCTTTCTTTCTTCTTTTTTTGAGTTGAGTCTCCGTAGCCCAGGCTAGAGTGGCACACTTACGGTCACCCCAGCGTCAACCTGCTGGGCTCCGATGATCCTTCAGCCTCAGCCTTCCGAGTAGCCGGAACCACAAGAGCGCGCTAAAATGCCCGACTAATTTCTTATTTATTTTAGAGATGAGAGCTTGCCAGTTTGCCAGGGCTGGTCTCGAACCCACAGGCTCAGGCAATCCACTCGCCTCGGCCTCCCAAAGTGCTGGGATTACAGACTAAGTCACCGAGCCCGGCCCAGATGTTTCTAATCTTGCTTTGGGGACTCCAAAATGACAAAATGTGCCTGACACATAATAGGCTCAATAAATGATAGCTGAATCTGAAAATATGCTTGTTTGACTGTTTGACTGATGGAAAAACAGGCCAAAACAAAAAACAAAACAAAACAAAAAATAACCAGGATCAAAATTCTCTGATTCCATTTTTAGTTTGCTTGCCTAGCAGAAAATTGATAGTGATCTTCTCATTCAGGGAGCTGACAGAAGAATAGTGAAGAATTTCATGCATTATATGTTTTGCCTTGAGGAGAGAGAGAACCAAAAATATTTCAAGGGCTCAAATTTAGTATATCTCTTGGGTATACATAAACCTTAAAGAAATTTATGTGCGTGTGTGGGTGTGTGTGTGTGCGCGCGCACTTTGTTTTCACACTGCTTTGGTGTCTTTCTCAAAACTTAAATCCTTTGACTTTTTTTTTTTTCCTAAGAAACAGCCTTAAAACATGAAGCAGTGCATTGGGTGAGGGAGTTCATTGAAATACATTTAATACAATTCACCACATTTTGATGTGAAAAAAATTAGAAGGAATCTGACCTAATAATTCAATGGATCCTTGTTCTAATGCCATTCATCAAATACAATGACTATTCTGCTTCAAGGCAAACTAAAACTAAAAATGGAATATTATAGCCCCCAGAGGCAGCCCAGGAAGCTTCATAATGGCTCATCTAATGAACTCTAAATCTATGAGGAAACATACTGCTTTTATTGATGTAATGGCTCCGTTTTTGATATTATTGCTTGAGATATTCAGGATATCTTGTGTTATCATGGCCATCTTAAAGATCAAGAAACCAAAACAAAGGAAGAAGTTACTTCCTCGGGGAAATGTTATTAGTAAGAAGTAAAGAAATACATTTATCTGACTCATAGGATTTGTCTTCTGGGGTCAGTGGTATGATGAATTCCCCTTGGCAAAATGAAGAGGATGGGAAGAAAAAAGAAGCTTATATGGAAAGAAATGGGGGAAATAAGTTGAAGAAGAGAACTCTAAAAATGATTGTTTCTTCCATATTAATTTAGAGTAACTGAAAATAACTTTACAGAAATATCAATGAAAATACAATCTTTGGGAAAGTTTTTTCTTCATTGCTTCTTTGACTGTTTTTAAATGAATACCTAAATACACTGATAAATCAAACGTTCAGAAGACCTGGAAAGGCTAACATGATTTTTAAAGTTTTACAGGCCGGACTCGGTGGCTCAGCCTGTAATCCCAACATTTTGGGAGACCAAGGCGAGTGGATTGCCTGAGTCCATAGGTTTGAGACCAAACCAGGCAACTTGATGAGACCTCATTTCCACAATAAATCAAAAATTAGTCAGGCATGGTAGTGCGCCCCTGTAGTTTCGGCTACTTGGAAGGCTGAGGTGGAAGGATAGTAAGAGTTCAGCAGGTCGACGCTGGAGTGGCCATGAGCGTGCCACTGCATTCCATCCTGGGCGACAAAGTGAGACTCTAACTTAAAACAAAACAAAACAAACAAAAAACGATTTGCCTATGACTCTGTATTTTCTAAGCTCCCACATCTAAATAGCCACTGCCTAACTGATAGGATATCTCAAAGTTACCTCAAATTCAGTGTCATCTTTCTTCAAAATCCTCTGCCTCCATGGTTCCCCATGGCCTCATTACTAACATTCAGGCGTCAACTCACACACTTGGATGAGGCTCATGTTATAAAACCCAACATATCCTAGCCCCTGCCCGTCCTTCTAGTTTAACCAAATGCAGTTCTTGTCTCCTCTCTACCGTCCAGCCACACTGGTTTATTTAAAATTAATAAGGCAGCCGGGCTCGGTGGCTCAGCCTGTAATCCCTCGCTTGGGGAGGCTGAGGTGAGTGGATTGCCTGAGCCCGCGGGTTCGAGACCCACATGGGCAACTTGGTGAGACCCCATCTCTACAGTAAATCAAAAATTAGCCAGGTGTGGTAGTGTGTGCCTGTAGTTCCAGCTACTTGGAAAGGCTGAGGTGGAAGGATCGCCAGAGCCCAGCAGATCGAGGCTGCGGTGGCTGTGAGCGTGCCACTGCCCTTCAGCCTGGGTGACAGAGTAAGACTCCGACTCAAAAAAAACAAAAAGGTGCACCTAACCTAAACATGTATGGAAGATACAGAGAAAAGGACAAATGCTTGCTGCTTCAAAAACTGATACATATGTAA
>CAUYQG010279406.1:0-42436 GCA_963574415.1 Tarsius wallacei | reverse complement strand
AGAGTGAGACTCCAACTCAAAAAAAAAAAAAAAAAAAGAAAAAAAAAAAAGTTTGTTAGTCACTATTCTAGATGATATACAAAACAATAAACCAGCCTTGATTTTGTAATGTTTGCCAATTCCTTGGTGTAAATACTTCCACCACAACCATTTCCAGCTACCACTGTGACTCACTGAATGAGCTTTTGGAAAGAGATATACAGTAGCTCCCCATTATACAGATCTCACCATACATAAATAATAGAACCAAATAAGCATAAAAATATTAAAATATAGTAAATAATTAGAAAGAGGTAAGTTTTGTGCATTTTTTACCCTTGTTTTAAATAGAACATAATTATAAGTTTATACAATTTAATTTTTAATAATAGCCATATTTAATTAAACATTCGCAAAAGCTCTGAAACTTTAACAATTCACTCTCAGGCTGGATTGAGCTGTCTAGAACACATCAACCCTAATGCAACTGAAAGATGTATAGGTGTACCTTATTTTATTGTGCCTCATTTATTGCTCTTTGCAGATATTACATATTTTACAAATTGAAGTTTTGTGACAACTCTGCATTGAGCAAGTCTATTGCTGCCATTTTTCCAACAACATACTCTTATTTCTTGTATTGGTGTCAGATTTTGGTAATCGTGCAGTATTTCAAACATTTTATCTAGTATTATATCTGTTGTGATCTGTGATCAGTGATCTTTGATGTCACTATTGTAATTGTATTGGGGTATCACAAACCACACCTGTATTAGAAGGTGAACTTAACAGGAAAATGTTGTATGTGTGTAACCTGACTGCTCTACCAACCAGCCATTTTTCTCTCCCTCTCCCTCTCCTTGGACCTCCCTATTCCCTGAGATGCAATAATATTGAAATTAGGCCAATGAATAACAATGACCTCTAAATGTTCAAGTGAAAGGAAAAGTCGCACATCTCTCACTTTAAATTAAAAGCTAGAAATTATTAACCTTAATGAGGAAAGCAAGTTGAAAGCCAAGAAGGGCTGAAAGGTTGATCTCTCATGCCAAACAGCCAAGTTATGAATGCAAAGTTCTTGAAGGGAATAAAAAGTGCTACTTCAGAGACCACATGAGTGCTAAGAAAGTAAAACAGATTTTTTGGCTGATATGGAGAAAGTTTTAGTGGTTTGAATAGAAGATTGAACCAGCCACAAAGCCTAATCCGAAGCCCTCTCTTCAATACTCTGAAGGCTGAGAGAGGTGAGGAAGATACATAAGAAAAGTTGGTAGCTGGCAGCGGTTGCCTATGAAGTTTAAGGAAAGAAGCCATCTCTATAACATAAAAGTGCAAGGTAAAGCAGAAAATGCTGATGTAAAAGTGGCAGCAAGCTACCCAGAAGACCTAAATTGGATCATTGATGAAGGTGGTTACACTAAACAGATTTTCCATGTACATGAATCATCCTTATACTGGAAGAAAATGCCATCTTAAATGTTTCTAGCTAAAGGTGAGGAGTCAATGTGTGGCTTCAAAGCATCAAACAACAGGCTGACTCTGGCATTAGGGTCTAATGTATCAGGTGACTTTAAGTTGAAGCCAATGCCCATTGAGCATTCTGAAAATCCTAGGGCCCTTAAAAATTATGCTACAACTACTCTGCCTGTGCTCTGTAAATTGAACAACAAAACATAGATAACATTACATCTGTTTACGGCATGGTTTACTGAAATTTTAAGCCCACTGTTAAGACCTGCTGCTTTAAAAAAATCATTTAAAAATATTACCGCTTATTGACAGTGCCCCTGGTCACCCTAGTGCTCTGATAGACATGTACAAAGAGATTAGTGTTGTTTTCATGCCTGCTGACATATCATCCATTTTGCAGCCCAGGGATGAAGAAGTGTGACTTTCAAGTCTTATTATTTAAGAAATATATTTTGTAAGGCTATAGCTGCCAGAGATAGTGATTTCTCTGGTGGATCTGAGCAAAAGCAATTGAAAACCTTCTGAAAATGATTAATTATTCTAGAAGTCATTAAGAATATCTGTCATTGAAGGGAGGAGGTCAAAGAATCGATATTAAATTAAGTTTGGAAAAAGTTGATTCCAGCCTTCATGAATGACCTTGAGGGGTTTAAGATTTCACTGGAGGAAGTAACTGTGCCTGTAGTGAAAACTGAAAAAAAAAAAAAATGGAATTAGAAGTAGAGCCTGAAGATGTGACCGAATTGAAACAATCTCATGATAAGATGTTCACAGATGAGCAGTTGCTTGTTACGGATAAGCAAAGAAAGTATTTTATTGATATCAAAACTACTCCTGGTGAAGATACTGTCAACATTGTTGAAATGATAGCAAAGGATTTATAATAGTACCTAAACCTAGTTGATAAAGCAGAAGCAGGGTTTGAGGGATTAATTCCAATTTTGAAAGAAGTTCTACTGTGGGTAAAATGCTAACAAACAGCATTTCATACTACAGATAAATCTTTTGTGAATGAAAAAGTCAATTGATGCAGTCAATTTCATTGTTGTCAAATTTTAAGAAATTGCCACGGCCACCACCCCAATCTTCAGCAACCACTACCCTGATCGTTCAGTAGCCATCAAGGTCACATTGAGGCAAGACTCTCCACCAACAAAAAGATTAGGATTTATTGAAGGTTCAAATGATCATTAGGATTTTTTAGCAATGAAGTTTTCTTGTTTTTGGTTTTGTTTTTTAAGTTGAAGTCTCACTCTGTTGCCCATACTGAAATGCGGTGGCATGCTCACGGCTAATGCAACCTCAACCTGCTAGGCTCAGATGATCCTTCTACTTCAGCTGCCCAAGTAGCTGGAACTACAGCATGCACCATTATGTCCAGCTAGTTTTATGATGATTATTATTTATTGTAGAGATGAAGTCTCAACAAGTTGCTCAGACTGATCTCAATCCTCTCACCTCCACCTCCTAAAGTGCTGCAGTTACAAGCATGAGCCACTGCACCTGCCTACAATAAAGTATTTGTTGGTATGTACATTTTAAGACATAATGCTATTACAAACTCAGTAGACTACAGTATAACTACAACTTTTATGCACTAGGAAACCAAAAAGTTTGTGTGACTCACATTATTGTGGTATTTGCTTTATTGCTGTGGTCTAGAACCAAACCTGAAATATCTTCAAGGTGGGCCTGTTCTTTGTGGCTGGAGAGCAGAGGTGGATGGATGGAATAAGCCTAGGTGGGTGAACTATGCAAGGTCTTGTAAACCAGGTTGAGGAGATTAGGATTTATTGCATAAGAAATGGAATGCCACTGAAGGATTATAGCTGGGAAGTAGAGTGATCTCTCTCAATTCCTATTATGTAATGTTTTTAATCCCCATTACATTTTTGGTGTGCTTTCTACGTGTCAAACACTATTCCAGGTAATTTACAAATATGAAGTCCCACAACAGGCATATGAGGTAAGATATTAATCAGTATTACTCCTCATGTTATAGAAGAAGCAGAGATAGTAAACAGTGAAGCAATGTGTCCAAGGATTGAATTAATGAGCAGTGCAGATGGGATATGAGGGAAAGATTCTAACTTTTCTTTCATTCAGGGGAATTTGAACCTGCAGAGAGACAGGGCTATGTCCATGCCAAAGGAGTTTCATGACACGGAATAGACAGATCTATCCAAATGCTACAGACTTGAATGGCAAAGGAGAGTAGGGTGCTTCTGTGGTGGGTCATGAAGACAAGGTGAGCAGATTCCCATAGGTTGGGGCCATCCAAGAGGAAGAACGTTGGAAACTGACCACATAGGAACATGCAAAACTAGCCAGATTCTGGTCACATGTGATTTTTTTTTTTTTTTTTTTTTGTCCCAACAAGTTAAGTGCTTCTAGAATCCACTCTGATACTTTACCAGATTTTATTTCATAATTGATTTGAGCAAGAATGGAAAGAATAGACCATGTTCTAAATGTGATGAGTTCATTCTATTTAACTCTTGGGTAGCTTCCCCAGAAATCAAAGCTGATCCTGAACTCTAAGTATCACTAATGCACCTCTAAATTACAATAGACCTGATTATTGTCTCGAGAAGAGAAGGAATAAGGAGAGATGGCTGCCAGTTAGAAGCTGTCATGGCTGCTAAATGCATCACAGACATTTGCGATTTAAGCTGAACTTTTACCTTTTAGGGAAAATGATAATCAGCCAATCTTCTAATTTAGTGCATTAGGGAGGAAAGAAAATTGTGATGGGAAAGGACAAATGCACATCTTGCAACTGTAACCTCCAGCAGTTTGCAAAGCCAACAGGGATATCCCCGATATAAACACCAGAATGTGTCCAAAAAGAACAGTGAGAAGAAAGTGCAAAACCCCAGTTACCATTACTCTATTGCTGTCATTTGATTTGCCACTTCCTCCTTATAACCACCTGCTTCTCTTGTAACCTATCTCCACTACCCACATCCCCTTGCCAAATGACAGTTTCCGACAGTCATAGGAAATTTCTGATGGAGACAGGGATCCTTGGATCATCATTAGAAAAAGAACTAAAGCAGTCTTGTAGCAATTTAGGTTTCTGCCTTGCTAGCGATCAAAGACTATGTAAATAAGTCTTAGTCCAACTCTGGCCTTGGGTGGAAAACTTAACAGCTCTGAGCTCCAGTGTCTTCATCTGGAAAATGGGGGTGATACTATTACATTCCTCACAATGTAGTTGTGAGAATTCAGTGAGATGATAGTTCAGTGAAAATAATGAAAGCCAATATTTCTCAAGGGAGTGCTATGCACCAGGCACTGTTTTAAGCACGTCATCTCTGCCAACTCATCAATTTTGTCTACTACCCTATAAAGGTGATTATTTGCAGATGAGGAGATGGAGACACAGACTAGTTAAGAAAAGTGCCCAAGGTCACAAAGTAAATAATGGAATGAGTGGTGCTTATGCAGATGCAAACTCTAATTCAAGGGTCAGCAAACTGTGGTTCACTGGCAAAATCCCATCCATCACCTGTTATTATATAGCTCGTGAGGATACAATGGTTTTTGCCTTTGTAAATAGTGAAAAACCTCAGAATGAAAATAATAGTTTGTGGCCCATGAAAATAATATGAAATTCAAGTTGCAATGTCCATAAATAAAGTTTTGTTGGAACACAGCCACATCCATTTACTTATACATTACTTTTTCCTGCTTTTACGCTATATCGGCAGAATTGAGTAGCTGTGACAGAGACCTTACAGCCCATAAAGGCTAAACTATTTACTTTACTTTGCAGAAAACACAGAAAACATTTGCCAACCCCTGTTCTAAACCACTACAGGATACAACTTGACCCCTAGGTGCTGGAGGACTCAAAGTTGAATTAGCTAGGTCCTGGTTATCCATTTGCATATAACTTACTATATGCATATGTACACGTGCACAAACACACACTTATGTCTGGACATCTTTCCCATAAGTAAAATTTGCATCCTCAAGCACATTAGAAATAGCCCATGATTAATGAAATCTTGCACCAGTTCCCAAAGTAACTGAGCTTCTCTTGAGGTCTGGGGCTGCTTGACTGGCATGGCCACCCCTTGTGCATCAAAGTTTCCCATTCACCTGAGAGCTTCAATAATTCTTCCATGTCAGCCAAGAAAAAAACACTTCCACATATCCTCAGACTTTACTAAGTCTGTGCACAGAAAGGTAACTAGAGAACTACAATAATTACCTGGGTAATGAGTTAAAAATCACTCTTGCCTAAAATAACCTGGTAATGAGTAAGTCCTGCCATCACATTCATTTCTCAGAGAGCCAAATGCGGTGGGAATGGTGTCAAATCAGTTTACAAGTCAGTGCTGGGGGCACTGAATATAACTTTCAAAAGTAAAAACAAAGGCAAAATACATATAGAAAACACACCAAATAAAGTTGAAGGAAACTCAGTTTCAAAATGATAGTATCTAGCATTCACTGAGAGGTTACCATGTGCCAAGAATGAAGTTAATAGCCTTACATAAGAGCTACCATTCCTTAAAACACCTCAGTGTGATGGTTACCACTTTCCCATTTTTCAGATGAAAAGCTGGGGCTCTGAGGAGTTGAATTACTTTCCCAAGGGCTCACAGCTGATAAGTAGTAGAGTCAGCTTGTGAATCAGGCAGTCCTAGCCACAGAGAAGACTATCGTCACTCTCTATATAAAATAGGGCAAGGCAGGTTGTGTGCTATGCCCAGGGCCACAAAGCAGTTTTGTGCCAGAGCTGGAATAATTCAGAACTTGAGAGACAATAAGAAGTGTGAGGGAGGAGACACGTGTGCATTGTTTGTGAATAAGGAAAGAGGAGGAACCTTTATTCTTTTTGCCTCTAATAATTTCAAAATTACATCATCACCATCTCCACAACCAATATAATTATCACAATGGAAGTTAATATGTATCAAGAATTTTAGTATGTGCCAGTCCCAAATAAAAGCGTATTATCTCAGTTATTCCTTACAATGTCATCTTATTTAATTCTTAAAATTATCCTTTAAATATGAATTGTATCATCCTGATTTTGTAGATTGGGAACTGAGTCACAGTGAGATTTAACATCAAAGACATCCAGCTGAAAGGTTGAGGGTGTTAAATCAAAGAGCCCGACTCTAGAATGTACACTTTAAATCCCTGCTTCTCCCTGGCTCCCCCGTGTACAGGTTTGGCCACAAATGTTACTCTTTACCTTGGATAATCAGGGTGCTTTCCAGTCTCTCACAGGGATCCACGGTTCTCTTAGCTACTTTTCACGACATCTTTCCAATTTTGTAGCTGCTTCCATGACAGTCTCCCCCAACCAACTATCTTACACATGTGCATGCACACACAGAGAATGAACTTTTCCAAGCCAACTAGTCTGGGTGATCCCTACTTCAAGCACAACACTGAAGAACATCCTGATAAGTGTGGGATAAGGAACAGCGTGGTGACTAAGACTCTAGGCCCTACCAGAGACACATACAGGTTCATACTCTGCCTACCCCCTCACCAACTCTACAGCATGAGATAAGTAATGTCTCAGTTTCATCATTTATCAAGTGATAATGATGACATCGACCATGTAGGGTTGTCCTTTGGGTTAAAAAGAACTACTCACGCCAATATCTCAGCACCTGGCAAATAAACACTTGACAAAATGAAATTGTGAGTGATACAACTAGGTGTAAAGGATAGATGGATAGATGCATGGATATATGAATAGACTGATAGATGGGTGAATGAATAACCGATATAAAGATGGATGGAAGGATGAATGGATGGATGAATTAATGGATAAAATTCTAGCTAATTAGAAGGACTGGTTTCGAGAGTGAAAATAAAAGAGAAGAAAAACTAAAGTTTTTGTATGTAATTTAAAGCTATTTAACCTATGCAAGTGGAGAATTTCTCAAGCTGCCAAAGGCCTAAAGAATCACGCTGTGACCCACAACAAGACTCACTCCAAGAACATCCTGGAAAGTACCGATGAAGATGTTCATTTCCAAAACTCAGCTCAGCGGTTGACTCTGCTGGGCATTCACCAGAGTTATTTCATGGCTGGTAACTCCATCAAGGCCAGAAGTATAACTACTTTGCTTGGCACGGTATCTACTACACAGCACAATTTCTTATATATTTTTAATCCATCGATTAGTCAGGGTAGGTTAAATTCTATATTCTAAAGCAAAAAAAATTACTCCAAAATTTCAACAAGTGAACACTGTAAAGATTTAATTTTCACTCCTGTCACAATCTAGCATGAATTTTAAAAATAAGGGCAGGGCAGGGGGAGAGAGAGGGTAATGGTTGGAGACCCTCAGCTATCATTTAAAGACCCAGGCTCCTCCTTCCATCTTTCAACTCCACCATCCTCTGCTAAATTCTCTACCTCCAGGTGGCAGACAGAAACAGAGCAAGCATGTGTGGAGGACTTAACAGGTGGTTTTAGGGACGTAAGACTGACCTCACATCATCCTATATTCCACTGGTCAGAATCCAGCCATGCAGACCCTAAAGGAGGCTGGGGAATGCACCCTGCTGTGTGCCAGGAAGAAGGAAGTGACTTGGTGAATAACCAGCTAGTCCCCACCAAAAGGTCCAATAGTACATATGTGTTGAATGGAAGAGCAAATGCCTATAAGGAGCAAAGAAATGTAGTATGTACTAAAAGTGGATGACAAACAGTGGTTGGGAGGAGCAGAGTGTCTCCCACATATACATATCTAAGGAGATTTATTGCAGGGACTGCTCCCTGCAGGTAACTTCTCACGTAGAATCCCTTCTGCATCAGGTCCACCTGTTCAACCCTTAAATCTGTGTTGGTTGATTCAGTCATGATTCGCAGATGTTGGGTCAGACCGGGGGTCAACTTTGGACATCTCAACCCCATAATTAGGGCACAAGAAAAACACCTTGATTTAATTTCTAGTTAAGGTACCAGTAATGATTTATTGACTTTTAAAATAGAAATGTGAGAAAACATGTACCAAGCTGCAGGTGTAAATTGAATAAGCAGTTGGAGCTTTATGGTGCTGGAGATGCCATCAAATCAGGGCATTTATCACAGGTGGGCTCATATTAAAGAAGCTTATATGTATGCATCTGCATTCCTGATACCCCGTGAGCATCTGGAGGACAGGGACTGAATTAGTAATTTCTGACCTTCCTGCAGGAAAGGTGGACAGAAGTTGTATGCAGTGGCAGGTGCTAGCAGTAGACATCTGTCCTTATGGTCTACCTGTCGTCTCTCAGCTTCTCTGTGCACCAGTGTTCCAGCTTGCCTTTGGGGAACCACCTCACTCTCCACATTTGGTCCATGAAATGAAGGGTTACTCCCCATTCAGCTGCAGAACTGGTCATGGGACACTGGCCTAGCCGATCCCGGCAGTCCACCTGGCACAGTGCCTGGATTGAACATGTTCACAGGACCCAGACTGGGTAAAAAATGGTCAGCCCTCTGCAAAGACTGTTAAGGAATAGCACCCATCTTTCTGCTGGGGTTGTGACACTATGAGGCTACAAATCTGGGTCTGCCAGCAGCTGGTACCTCATGGGAAGAGTCTCCTTGAGAGTGAAATCACCATAGAAGAAAATAGAGCCAACAGATGGAAAGAAACAATCCATTCGATGATATCCATGCCCTTGTATTCAGTTTTGCCTGAAACTTGACTTCCTGGATCTTTTCAGTTGTGTGAACTATGTATTTCCCATTTGAGTTGGGCACTAACCTCTTAAAATTGAGAGGGTTCTGATGGAAATAGATGTCCAAATGCTTATTGAATCAAGTTAAAATAACATTCTAAAAAAATGTGATTCTATAAATATTCCATTGCGTTTCAATCCAAACCAAGAATTCTTCCTTGAATCCTGTCCCTGCCTCCCAATGGGGCCCAGTTGCTCTGTGGTCTGTCTGAGAATGGGGCAGTGGAGGAGGGGAGTGGCACAGAACTCAAGCACGTGGCACATCCCAACTAAATTTCATCAAAGCACACCACGAATGCATGCATGTCCTTCTAGCTCCTCTGCCATCAACTTATTCTAGCCTAACTGGCTTTGCCTCCTCTGGGCTACATTTAAAGCCTCCTGATGGCTCTTCACCCTCCACATCTGCCTTCTCTGCTCCATCAAAGTAACAAGACTGACCCTGAAACTTAACTCATGACATGGATCCTGCTTGTAATTCCTAACAGCTTTAATTGTATTTAGAGTAAAATATGAACTCTCTACCATGGACCATTAAGACCAGAATGACCTGGCCCCTGTCTGTCAAACTGCTTTCTTGACATTCTACTCTTTATTCCTATGGTTTATTTTTTTAATTCTTCAAACTTATCCACTTATTTGCTGACTTCTGGCCTTTGACTTAGCCATTACTTGCACCTGGTGTGCCCTTCTCCCAGCCCATATGAACAATCTCAGTGGCTTTAGCCTTTCACGTCAGCCTCACTGGATGATCCACCAGTTCCATGACCTTTGACATGCCTGTGGCCATCCTGTGTCTTTCATTCCTCCCCCTTAGCTCCTGATAGTCTCTGAACTTCCTTGTCCCTCAGTCATCCTAAATATAACTTTCCCAACTGGTCTTCACTGGCCCTGAGGCAGAATCAATGTTCTTTCATCTGTATTCCTTCAGCACATCATGTGTGTAAATATCAGATCATGGCACACTGTAATATAGTTCTTTGTTTATGTATGTGAACCACCCTTTATCAGACCATGAACTTATGAAGGACTCGGACAATGTCTTATTATTTTTGGTAGAAATTGAGGTTCAAATACCATCAGCAACATTGTAGGTACTCAATGAATGTTTGTCAAATAAAAGATAGGAATGGCTATTCGTTGAATAAACAAAACGCTCTTGAGGCAAATCACTTAGAATCCCTGACTGCACTTTCATTATCTATAAAATGAATGTGTTGTGCCAGTAGTCTTCAATCATGGTTTTATACCAATAACCAAGTGGTGAGAGTTGAAAAATACAGGTTCTTTATCCCATCTCCAGAAAACTCCATTCATTCATTCATCTGTTCAGTTCATGTTTATTGATCACTTACTATTTGCCAAGCCTTGTTTTGGGCACAGAAGACCCAGTGGTGAAAGAGTCAGGCCAGGGCCTTGCCCTCATAATGTGTCTATTCTAGGAATCATATTAACTAATTTTTATTGAGCCCATGTGACAGTCCAGCATTGAAATAATGGCTTTGTTTGCTTTAACCCACTAAATTCTTGCCTCAGTCCTGACAGGCTCTTATCTATCACTGAGAGGCAGAAAGCTCTGCTTGGCCAAGTAAACCTAGTCTTATAAGTAAAGGAGCTGTTATAAGTAAAGGAGCTGGCCCGGGGGGCAGATTCCTAGACAATCCTCTTATACCAATTGTTATACTGAAAACTCATCTGAGAGAGCTTAGTGGGGCCTGGGCATCGGATTTGAGAATCTGTGTTCAATGTAAGTCAGCGACTTACAGTGACACTACCGTGAATGGGCAATTGTCTATCACTGTGACTGGCTCAAGCAACAGTTCACAAAGACCTGGCCATCATGAACGATACATACCGCAGAACCTCAAATAACATTGCGTTGTTCAACATTGCTTCATTATAACATTGATGAGAAACAAAAACAAAAACAAAAACAATTCCAGACCAGGGCCACTGTCTATTTGCAGTGTGCAAGTTCTCCCCGTGTCTGTGTGGGCTTTCTCCAGATGCTCCAGTTTCCTGCCACTTCCCAAAGGTGTGCGCATGAGTCAACCTGGCATGTCTACATGGTTCCAGTCTGAGTCAGTGTGAGTGTGAGCGTACCATGCAACGGAGTGACATCCTGTCCAGAGTCTGTTCCAGCGTTGTACACTAAGCTGTTGGGAGAGTCTCTTGCCATTCATGAACTGGAATAAGCAGGTTGGACAATAAATGAGTGAATGCAAAGTATGTAAAATAAAAATGCATAAAGTATTGTATACAATAATTATACAAGTGCTGGGCAATAAATGATGCAACACGAAAGCACTCAGCAAGCCCGCTGGATGTATTTATTGTTGAACTGTATGTGGCGGTAGGAGGTACACCTGATAATTTCCACTTTGCAGACACTTATCCTTTGATTTAACCCACCATCCCTACCACCACTGTCACCCACTGACTCACCAAAAACTGAGTAGACCATTATTTATCATACTAGATCTTATTAATCTTTCTTAAATAGACACACAGCTCACATCATTTCGATGTTGACTGTTAGAAGCATTTGGGGTCTTTATGTGGAAGTCTGGTGATGTTTTTGTGACCAGAAGTATGCCATAGGAACTTAACTCTTGTTTATGTCATTGAGCCTATGGTAACATTGGTTTCATCATGTATCATTTCACTTAATGTCACAGTTTCCAAAAACCTATGGTTGAAGCTAAGAGAGGACTTAACACAGAGCAAGACTTGTATTTAATCAAATGCTTAAAACAGAGAAGACACAAGCACCAGCACTGTGTCCATCACTGTTGCTGTTTTGCTTCTTTGAAAAATTCCCTCTTCCTGTAACCTGTGAAGTCAGTGTATTATCTCATTTTACAGAAAGGAAACTGAGCTGGGACTTGAACTCAGGACTGCCAGACTCCCAAACAATGTGGACTTTTAACTTCCAAGCTTTAAGTCTTCAGTAGTAGGGACTCTCCACGCCTCCTGTACCAGAAAGTTTCAGGCCAAAATGACATTACATGCTGAAGGCAGGACTTAAGAGTGTCCTGCTCATGGAAACCCCCGAGGGTTTGACTCTTCTATCAGATTTCATTGTGAAACGGTCCCAGAAGAAAAACAGCAACACACTTCCCACAGGACTTCACAAACTACAAATAGCTTTCATGTGGCATATGTGACTTAACGCTCACAGCTCCCCAGGGAAAGACACACTGACCTCAGTATGAAAGATATTCAAAATATTTAGCAACTGCCAAGGCACAGGCGCCAGCCCACCTGAACAGAGAGTGGCCACACACACCTGATATGGCCATAGCAGGGCAACCTGATGGCTCTCAGGGCTGGGTGACTAGCTGTTCCATCTGAGCTCCATTCACACAGGACATGAGACTGTGCTGCACCCACCTCAGGACACTCTCTGTTTCCTTAACATTTTCTCCTTCCTGTCCCCACTCTACATTGCTGGTTAACCTTTTCTTATACTCCAGGTGCCAGTTGAGAGGCCTCTTGCCAGGGAAACCTTCTAGAGCAGAGATACCTGTGATGAAGCCCCTAAATACTCACCTCTACTAAGCAAAAGCTGCTTACTGGGAACACTTACAACTCCCCAATGATGGCTGGGGAACTGGTAGATAAATACCCCAGCTCAATTGTTACTTGGTACGGATAACTGTGAGACACGGCTTACAGTGTCTCCCAGGGTCCCCTAATGGGATTCGGCTCCAGTTGCCCACAGGGACAAATGACTGTAGATAGTCACCCCCTTTATGAGCTGCCTTCTTGTCCTTCCTCACTTCTTAATGGCCCTACCAGTGTTTCCCGAGATCACCTCTCAAATAAACAACTTGCACACAAATCCTTGTTGAAAAATGGAAATGCAGTGAAAACAGCTGTGGAAGTCCAATAAAAGAGCTTCCCTGAGCATACGGGATGGATCAGGTCTCACTGGATGACATTCAGAGTAGTGCCCTATTCTTCTCTTTAGAGAACTCACCTTGGTTTGTTATTACACATGCATTTTGAGGATTATCTGATGCCTGGCTATCTCCTCTACTAACTAGTGAGCCCCTACTGCAGTAGGCTGAATCATGACCCCCTAAAGATATCAAGTCCTAATCCCTGCGACCCGTAAGTGTTACCTTATGTGGGAAAGACCCTGCAGATGTGACAGAATTTATGATTTCCAGATGAAGAGATTATCTTGGATTATCTGAGTGGCCATTAAACATAATCACAAATTTCCTTATAAAAGGGAGGAAGGGAACAATTTGACACAGAAGAGAAGGCTGTGTAACCACAGAGGCAGAGACTGGACTGATGTGACTGCAACATAAGGAATGCCAGTAGGCACCAGGACCAGGAGGGGTCAAGGAATGTCATGTCTCCACTAGAGCCTGCCAATACCTTGTCTTTAGCCTGTTTAAACTGATTTTGACCTCTAGAATTATAAGAGAATAAGTGTGTGTACTGTTTTAAGCCACTAAATGTGTGGTAATTTGTTCCAGCAGCCATAGGAAACTCATACACCCATAAAGGCAGCTTCCCTGGTCTTTGATGCCTCTGGCTCCTCTTAAGCCCTCTTGCCTAAGGCTGAACCAACATCTGCTTCCAAGACTGAAGATTTGGAATGTGTACCTCCAAAGGATTTGTTGAAGTTCCAACCCCCACTACTTGCAAATGAAATGTTATTTGGAAATAGAGTCTTTGCAGATGATCAAGTTAAAATGAGGTCATTTGAGAAGGGTAAGGGGATAATTCAATATGCCTCATATCTTTACAAGAAGAAAAAAAGCAATACACATACAGAAAACACTAATAGCAGAGGCAGAGTTTGGGGAGATGCATTTCTAAGTCAAAGAACACCAAAAATTGCCAATAACTACCAGAAGCTAAGAGAAAGGCATGGAACAGAATCGACCCTAGCTCCTTCAGAGAGAGTACAGCCTTGGTGACACTTTGTTTATTATTATTTTTAAATTTTTAATTTTTTTTTTAAACTTTGAGTCTCACTCTGTCGCCCAGGCTGGAGTACAGTAGCACATTCACAGCTACTGCAGCCTCGACCTGTTGGGCTCAGGCGATCTTTCTGCCTCAGCCTTCCAAGTAGCTGGAACTACAGACACATAACACAATTCCCAGTTAATTTTTTGATTTATTGTAGAGATGAGGTCTTGCCAAGTTGCCCAGGCTTTTCTCAAACTCGGGTTTAGGCAATCCTCTCACCTTCGACTTCCAAAGGGCTGGGATTGCAGGCGTGAGCCACCACACCTGGCCTTGTAATTTTTATTTTTTCTACATACGCTGCACTTGTGTTACAAAAATAAACAAACAAAAAGGCATTATGAGTGGCCTCAACTGTTTCACCCTCAGGCTTATTCACAATAGTTTTCACCCTTCAAGCTCAGTATACTTTTTTCTACTGGTACATTATTCTCCTTGGCAGTTTTATACAAACCCACCGCTAATGGGTAAAATGCCACAACTTCGCTGACGCTTTGATTTCAGATTTTTTTCCCCTTCAGAACTCTCTGTGAGAGTTCAAACTTGTTTTAAACCTCCTGGTTTGTGACACTTTGTTCCAGCAGCCCTAGGAAATGAACACAAAGTCTCAATCGCTGTCTCTACAACTTTTGGGTACAAAGTCACCACGAGTTGTCTGGCTTCAGGCCTCACTGAGAACTTAGACAAGACCCTGGTTATATTCATTTCTGAATGTTATTAATTGCTATTAACTCACTCAGTTAATGCCTGGTTAGTGAGCATTATGAAGCACTGTAAGCCAGGCTATGGCTTTTTAAAAGAGAAGCTTTGTCACGTTGCAGAAGGCACTCTGATTTTAAGACTCGCAGGCTGCAAGTCAATTGTGGCCTCAAATGAGTTGCTTAGCCATCATCAGCACCAATTCCGCACTGCTTACAACAAAGTCAGACTGTCTTTTTGTTGAGAGGCAAAGGAGGCCCCGCTCCTTTCTCTGGTTTCTGCTCACACATTATTAACGTGTAATGAAGAGTAGGTTCTGCTTTATTGATCTTCAGACCAGAGGTACGTGCAATGCTGGCTAAGAAAAGCCCCAAAGGATTTTATTTGATTTTTGCACAGAACAATAATCTCCCCCACCAAATTAGCTGGTAAACGGGTGGGGTTTTCACCTTGAAACTGTTGACAGGGTAGCCAAACAGAAATGTCTATATTTGCTAATCCTTGCTTAAATATACATTCCCCACTGCTTGTGCCCTGTCAAGTGAGTCCCTGGGAAATAGCAGGCCACACCGTGCAAGGGGGAAAAACGCAGTCCAGGAAAGATTAGAGCCTCCAGAGGACGAGGACGTGCAGCACAAGGCGATGGTGACGGGGTTTTGTCTTTACAAAATGACAAGTCACAGTCTCATCTCAGCCCTGCCTCCCACCCCCACGCCCTACTCTCAAAGCATTCCTGTCTAGAAAATCCCCAATCTGAGAACTCCAGAAATGCTCTCTCTTCATGAGCCATGTTGTAGGTTTACTGGACACCTTTTATGGGTTCTTTGGTGGTAGCTATGCCATGGGTCACTATTGGGTGTTGAAAACTCAGGAGGCAGCTTCTCCACAGTCAGCCAGGGCTCAGTTCTTTGGCTCTGCCTGGCATCCAACAAGGAAATGACCTTCCAGGGATGGTCAGATAAGTCCCCAGGACACAGAACAGCAGGATCACTTGGCTTCAGGAGATTGCAAAAGCTGTCAGAACTCCACTGGCACTCCTTACCGTCCCCAGGAGCCTGAAGTTTAGGGTTGCCAATCACCTCCCTCTCCAACAAGAGACCCCAAGCATTGAAATCACAGGCAAAAACCCACCTGGGAAATATTTCCCTCTTGGGCTCAGACATGTCCTTTGGTTTCTGCCTTTATGGGAACCATTTTTTGGGGGACCTTGGAAGACATCCTGCAGGAGGCAAGACTGACAGCCCACTCTGAGCCCATTTGTCAGCAGGAAAGGTGGTGTGACCCTTAAAGAGAAAGAGAGAGAAAACCCGGATCCAAACGAGAGATGGTCCCAGGTTCTGATGGATTTATGCCTCCTAATTGCCTTTGTAGCATGTCTGTTAAATTTAGATAAGGCTTAAATAGGGCCAAAAGAAAATCCAGAAGGGAGTCACAAAAATGATTAAAAGGTTGCAAAATTGGGGCTTATGAATGGAGGAATCGGGGTTATTTATCCTGGAAAAGAGAAGGCTGAGAAGGGATACATAAAGACTTCATACTAGATTAATTATGTAAATAAGCAGACACCCAGCTGGCCTGGAATCGCAACCATTTGGCAGGGAGAGTAGATATTGAGGGGGGTGACTAGTAGTTTTAAAATCATTAGTTTCCTGCACAGATTTCTGGGGAGGGAGTTCATTGTTTCTGGGTAATACAAGTTATGGATATGCCAAGTCCATTTTAATGATTCCAGACTCCACCTACCCAAAATCCTTTATCAAAGCTAAGTATGTGATAAAGAAGGTTTTTCTTTGTCGCCGCAAGCAGAGGCCTTGCAGGGATCCCTTGTATGATGCAGACTCTGGGACTCATTCCTTCCTCAAGTCCCCAAGTAGGATCAGGTGTTAGGATAGGCAGGCTCTGTCATCCATGCAGGAAGATGTGGGAGGGAATGACCCCTCAGCGATGAGCTGAGCTTGGCCAGATGCTGCAGAGGGGTCCCTTTCCTCAGGTTAGTCACACTTGGCTGCTGAAGGAGTCTGCCCAGATCCGTCTCCTGACCACACTGCTGTCAGTCTGCCTTTCATTCAACAGAACATGAATTGAGCATAGCCTGGTTCACCTGAGCCCTGAACTCTGAGCCTGGGCACATAGATGAGTAAGAGGATTCTAATCACACACAAAAAGTAAGGGCATGATTTGAATACTAATGATACTGATCATAATGATTCCAGAGGACATTTTATTGTGTTCTTATTCTACCCGGGCCCTCAACGGAGCACTTGTGAGATGTGATCTCATTGGATTCCCACAATTACCCTATGAAAGAAAAACTATTATTTTCCCATTTTCATAGATCCAGAAGTCCCAAAGAAATTTACTATTTTGCCTGAGGTCACAGAATTAGTAAGAAATCTAGGTGAAATTTGAACAGGGCTTTCTAACATTTAAAGTTCACACTACCTTTCTTAGGTATGTGTTTGCTTTTGTCAGCTTTTTAATGGAGACTTAGAGAAGATCATACAATTTTATATGTACAAGACACCATAATCATCCCCAGTCCAATCATTTCTTTTAATATTTTTCCAAATGCTGAGACTATACTCTTAGTCATCCTGCCATGCTGACTCCCAGAAATGTTCCACAGAGTGTTAGCAGAGGAAGTACAGAAGCTAGCCATCCAAACCTGCTGCTTGGGCAGGCAAAAAAAAAGAATCCCAGGTAAGGTATACCCTAGTCCCTTGAGGACACAGATGCTCTCTTGGTCTCTTCATGACACTTGGGCTTGTGTAAAAACCTCAGACCAGGCTTGATGTAAAATATCCCAGTTCTGAGGGCAGTGGTTCTTAGATACCAGTGTATATAGAATCACCTGGAGAGTTATGTTCCAAATGTAGAAGCTCGTATCTCACATTCAGGAACTTTGCATTGATAGGTCTTGGCCAGGGTAGAGAATCTGTGTGTTTATTCAGCATCCCAAAGATTCTTATGTGAGCGGTGCAGGGACCTCAGATTTGGAGGCAATACTATTCCCTACAGTGCATTTACACAAAATTTTTCCCAAACATTGTTTATCCTCCCTAAACACACACACACACACACACACACACACACACACACACTCACACACACACTCACACACACATACATTCGCCAGTGTTCTATTCACTCAATAAGCATTTACTAAGTACCAGGTAGAAGGACATTGGGTCATGCCTAAGGGAATATGAAGATGGCTATCTTCATGAAGCCCAAGATCTAGCAGAGGAGATAACACAAGTAAACATCTCATCCACATGAAGCTGAAAGTGAGAGTGGCCTCCAGAGAAGGCAAAGCCATAGGGAAGTTCACAAAATAAAATGATGGTGGATAAGAGCTGGAACCTAGGAAGACTTCCTATAGGGTGGGAAAACCTGGTACTGGGAGGTAATAGGGACAAGGCTATGGAAACACCCGAGGATGTAAGAGGTCAGGGGGTCAATCATATCAATTGGGGCATTAGGGACATTGTAAGAAAAAGGACATGGGGAATTAAACATTTATGCAAATTGGAGTGTGGATCATGGTGTGCTTTACTGCTGATTTTTATTGGTAACCATTTGAAATAGATGCCTGGAATGGATGTGATGCCTAGGACACAGGGCAGTGAGTTTGGAGGCTATCATGGTAGGACTGGTAAGAGGTAATGAAACCACTTACATAGGTTATTGGGCAGGATGCGTTAGAATGGAGAGGAATAAGCAAGGTGCTCATAATAAGATTTCTTTCAAATTACATGTAAGTAATATTAATGCTAATAACAAATCATTGAAGTGAGTCCCAGAAGGGAACATTTTTATATAATTTTTTAAGGTATGTGTTTAAAAGTAATAAAATAAAATGTACTCTATAATCTATACTTTCTCTAAATTACACCAACCTTTACCAATTAGTAGAAAATTAATGAAGATTGACCATTTTGATAAGGTGTTATTATCTTCATCAAGGGCATGCTAGATAATGGGATAACCCTATAGCAGTAGAACGTTCAATAGAGAAAACCTTGCTAGATTTTTGTTATGCTGGTAAATATAAAAAATATGGTAAGGTTACATAAAATAATCTGACAGTATCTGTCCCCCAAGACAAGTTTGAAGAGCAAAGTGCAAGAAGGCAAAAGAGTGGCGTGGTTAAGGCTGAGGCCTCTGGATGAAGACCACCTGCCTTCAAATCCCAACTCTACTGCCTGGTAGCTGTGTGATGTTGAGCAAGTGATTCAACTTCTTTGAGCCTCATTTTCTCCAACTGTTAAATGGGATCCATAAGAGCTCCTAGCTCAGATCCCTGCCAAGAGGATTAAATAAGATAACATCTTTGAGGTACTGGTCACATAGTAGGAAGTCATAAGCATCATCTGTCACCATTCTCACCACGGGGTATTTCCTGAGTGCCAGCACTTTAGAATGTGTCCCAGTGTTTCATCAGCAACAACAAATGATGGGAGGAGCCACGGCAAGTGACCGTAGTCTAAATCCCAGTCCTGGCTTTCCCATGACAGGGTGGGGGACCTGAGGAAGTCCCCTCGGTGTCTCTGGGTCTCAGTTTCTTTGTGTAGTGAGAAGGTAAGTCTATATTAGAATTCTAAATCTGATTTTTCAGAACACTCTACTTTTTTTTTTTTCCAATGGAATCTCCTCCTGAACCCTAATGTCTAAAATAAATAAAAAGCAGTCACCCTGCATAAAGTCTGCTCAAAGGGACAGAGGCCCCGTTGCTGACTTCCCCCTTTTTCTCTTGCAGACTCCCTACTCTCGGGCCCCAAGTCCCATCTATCTATACTAGCCCTCTGCAGAACACACGTTTTTAAAACTATGGGAGTAGGGTCCTCCAGAATCACTTGAGGTTCTAAGATTTTGTCCCCATGGGAAGAGGAGAAGATCTTGGACTTTCCACCAGCGAGATTAAATACTTTAAGATCTCCTTGCAAACTGGATCTCAGTTTCTTTGTACAGTGAGAAGGTAAGTCCGTACTGCAATTCTAAACTCCATTTTTCAGAACCTTCCACTTTTAATGATCTTCATAGTTATTATTAGAACCTCCACACTATGGTCTCTTCCACAATGATTCCTGTTTAGAAGTCTTGGAGAGGCAAATAGAAAATGCCGGGAGGTGTTCAGACACAACACAGTGCAGATGACTCACCCAGACCTTCAGCTGCTAGGCATTGTAACAGTGACATAGGAAGAGAGGCAATTAGATGACTCGCTTCTTCCTGAACCTTGTTAATGCATCAGCTTTTTTTTTTTAATGTTGGGCTAAAAAAAAAACACATCAGGTGATAATTTATAAGAGATGCCAAACCAAACCATTCTTTCATATATGCTTAGAAAAGATTGTTTGATTCTGAAATGTTTGTGTATTTCTATACATATAAATATGAAAATATTTATATATGTATGTAAAATATGTATTACTAAAAGTGCATACATACTTTTTTTTTAAAGACAGTCTTCCTCAGTCAAGCCTGACCTCATCACCAAGCCCAGAAGATCATCTAACTTTAAGACAATGCTTTATAGGTTATCCAACCCATAGCCTCATTTGGTGCCCTTTTGGCAAAACAAACCTCTGTTTCTCTCAAACTCATTCCATTTTTGGACAGCTCTAGCCATTACATCTTTATTGGTCTGAAATCTGCCTGCCTCTGACTTCTCTTCCCTAGTTCTAACTCTTCTTTCTCTGCCACATATAACAGATGGCCACCTTTAGATACTAAATAGAAGCTCCTGCACCCTTTCCATCATGTCTTCTTGATTCTGGGTTAAACCAGCTGAGTTCTCCCAATGATGTTCCTATATGTCCTAATAATCATATTATCAAACACGTGCCATGTGCCAGTCACTGGACCAAACACTTACATGGATTAACTCATTCATTCTCCACAGTCTCACAAAGTAACTATTTAGTGTTATTTACACTTCCAGATTAGATAACAGAAATATCAGAGAGATTAAGTAACCAGGCTAAAGTTACATCTCTAGCAAATGGGGAGCTAGAATGCAAAATTAGGCACTCTAATTCCCTAACTTGAACCATAAAATTTGTTACTACACAGACTGCTTCATATCTGTTGCTTTAAATTAGACACAAAATCAGATTTGTTTTAAACAGTTTTTAGAAAATTGTTCCTGTAGCACAAATCACAAAACAGAAAAAAAAATGGTAAGTTTGACCCAGAATTTTCTTAGTTCATAGGATTAAAACAAACATTTTGATGATAAAGTCCACGGTAAAGGGGGAAATGACTGCTAATTGGTTTTTGAGAACTGCTAAAGGTGTATTTAGAGACTCATTCTCATTCATGGCAAATTGGGTAGAACTGGAGTTTATATCCATTGTATCCATTGCAGTGAAACAGGCTGGTCAGTGAAGTAATTGACAGCTCACTCTGAGTCTTACCCTTGGGCTAGTCCCCATTTCTCCACCTTGAAGTATCAATCTATAGAATCATCAATCTATAAATTCACCACTCAGGACTCTTCTGGTTTGGAATAATAAGTTCATAGTAGTCAAATTTATAAAAGACTAAGAGACAAGTTATCAATTTACAGGAGATATGCCTGGCAGAATTTCTGATGCTGGTGAACTACACAAAGTACTTTCTCCTTATTCTAATATTCACATTGTTTAAGTTGTGTTTGGGTCAATTTGAGGAGTGACTGAGAAATATACTTCTCCATCTGCCAGTCTCATCAGATAAGAGCAAACATCTGACTTGGGGTGGGAGGGAGTTCCCTTTAGACTGGTGGTCATGGTCAGTGTTCTAGATCCTGACTATCTTGAAGTAAGTCAGTCGGATCTCTTTGGGTGATTAGAACCAAGAGACAGCCGGGCTCGGTGGCTGAGCCTGTAATCCCGCGCTTTGGGAGGCTGAAGTGAGTGGATTGCCTGAACCCGTGGGTTCGAGACCCGCCTGAGCAACTTGGGGAGGCCTCATCTCTACAATAAATTTTTAAAAAATCAGCTGGGCGTGGTAGTGCGCGCCTGTAATTCCGGCTACTCGGAAGGCTGAGGCGGAAGGATCGCTGGAGCCCAGTAGGTCGAGGCTGTGATGGCCAGGAGCGGCCATGGCACTCCAGTCTGGGCGACAGAGTGAGATTCCAACTCAAAAAAAAAAAAAGAACCAAGAGACAAGACAACACCAGCCAACTTTGAGAGCCCAAGTTCAAGAGAGTTAAGGATGCCATTTGGGTCAGGTACAAAGTAGGAGACCAGAGGAAGCTGGTGGAAAGACAGGAGAGAATGGAGTTTTCATACAGAAAGAAGAGAATGTATGAAAGATGGAGAGTGAAAAGTAGAGAGACAGAGATGAGAACTCTCATTGGAACTCCCTCAGCTCCTACACTGAGGTTGTTCAATGGTTGTGGCATTCCCATATACCCTTTTTGTACTTTTATAATAACTCCCCATTGGTCCACTAGGGCCCATTGTCTCCTTCTTCCACAACAGAAGAACGCAAGCTGCCCCACAAAGCCAGCCAGTTAGAATTCCCTGCTTCACTTCCAGCTATATGTGGCTATCTGACCAAGTCTGAGCAAATGGGATGTGAGCAGCATGATGTATGCAACACCCAAGTCATCTCTAAGGTAAAATACAGACAACTTGCCTCCGTCAATGCACTGAAAAGCAGACATACAAGCAAGCCAACTTCAACCATGCAAACAAGGACCATTCCCAAGAGAATGCCTCAGTGACATTTGGAAGGAACAAGATAGAATGATTACACAGGGCAAAGGCAGCCTACCAGCTGGTACCACTCACCTAGGGACCAAAACACAAGAGAGAGAAATCGACATACCAATTTCCATACAGGTTGTACTGCTTTACGTTATCACCAACAGTGTATAAGCATTTTCTTTTTAATGCATCCATGCCAACATCTTTTTTTTTTCTCCTAATAATGGCCATTCTGACTGGTGTAAGGTGTTATATCATTGTGGTTTTAAATGGCATTTCTCTGATAATTAGTGATGTTGAGCATTTATTCATGTTTGTTGGACATTTGTATATCTTCTTTTGTGATATGGATGTTTATATCATTTGTCCACTTTTCAATGGGGTTATTTGTTTTTTGTTACTTATTTGTTTGATTTCTTTGTACATTCTGGATATTAGTCCTCGGTCAAATACATAGTTTGTGAATATTTTCTCCCTTTCTGTAGGTTGCCTATTTACTCTGTTGGTTATTTCTTTTGCTGGGCAGAAGTTTTTTTAGTTTAATTAAGTTCTACTTATATTTAGTGAGTGCCTACTTTGTACAAATTACATGGAAAGAGAGACATCAAGCTCCTTGGAGCTAATTCCGCTTAAATGTACAAGCTGCCATTAGAAGTTACATAGTCTCTACATCCCTTAGAGCTACAGTCACTTTGTCATCTGACTTCTATGAGGACTTCTCTTCTTCCCCTTATTTTAAAATAAAGAAAAATATTTTGCCTATGGATGCATTCTATAGAAAAGCCATGCCTTTCTGTGTTTAGAGAACAGGTCTTATTCCTTGACCTCCATATATCCTGGTGGTAACATTGTATTACTACCTCTTCTGATTGGTTAGTGCCTACATTGCACCTGTTGTTAAATATGTTGGATATCATGTCTACCCCTATTTCCTACAAGTGTTTATAACTCCCTTCTCTTTTGAAATCTCCACAACAAAGTAAGTCAACTGACTTTGTACACATAGCCTCATTAGCAACGGCTTTTGTTCAGCTAATGGGGAAAAAAATCAAGCATGGAATTAGTGTTAATTAGTCAAGCTTGATACAACTAAATCAACTACTTGACTAAATTATTGTATCTCTGACTTTATGCTTTAGGAAGCAAAACAACTGACTGTGACAAAAGCTATTTTCCTGCCTAACAGTGGATGGTACACACCTCGGTCCTCCAATCTGGGGTTTCTGCCACAGTCCTTGATTTAAGTATATTTCTCCTTTTGATCAAAGAGGACTCATTAAGTGTAGAATTCAATGTAATTGAATTTTAAAACTTTAGAAGAGAGATCAGAACCAAAAACTAAAAAAAACAAAAATGATTTGGACAATGTGGTCAGCATATATACTTAATTCATCAAGTATATATACTCAAATTTAAAGTATACTCAGCATATATACTCAAATTTAAAGTATCTTCTGTTCTTCCAAATGTTATGGCGAATTGTAGACTTCTGCCACCACTTTGTATGATCTGGCCCCACTTGCCTCTTCGTGTCCTCAGCTCTTCTCCTAGCGAACTACCTAGAAGTCCTATGGTCCTCTGCTCTGCCCTAGTACCTGGGTCTGTCTTATCCATGATCCTTAGGCCCACACAATTCTCCCCAAAGTTACTGCCTGTCACTTGTCTCTATTTCTTCAGAACACTTACTGGGAATTGCTCTTATCTTGTTAACTACTTATTTGCTTATCGCTAGTCTTGCCCACCATGGTAACAAAAACCACATCCGCTTTGCTCCTCAGTGTATCTCCAGTGCCTTGTATAGTGCCTGGTATATAATAGGAGTTGAATAAACATGTGTGAATGGACAGAGAGAGGAAGAAAAGAAAGGGAGGAGGGAGGGAAGAGAGAAAAGGAGAGAAGGAAGGAGTGAAAGAGATAGGAAAGGAGAAAGAGAGAGAACGAAGACAGAAGGGAGGGAAGGAGGAAGGGAGGCAAACACAAATAGAAACTTAATACCTGACCTGTATGTATGGCTGCATCCCACAAAACAACAATAACATTGAACCCACTAAACAATATGCCAGATGAGCAAACCTGTTGAAAAGTATCTACACCTTCCTCATACAGTCTGAATTCACTCTGCAGGGAACAGGTGATACCTTACAGGATCATAAACAGAATGAGAAGCACAATCAAGTCTATCTCTCTCCAGAATTGTGTAAGGCTGACATAAGCAGAGCCTCTTAATCCTCTTAGACTGGGATTGATTTTTTAAGTCTTTAACATTTGAAAACGTGAGGACTAAGTTTGGATAAAATATTTGCAAGGAAGAAGCAGACATGTGTCATGAACTATTTCCCCACAAAAAATAAAATAAAGGAAAAGGTATTAATTTTCGAATGAGTCTTGGGATCACCAGCCCAGTGAAATTCCCACTGCTGAAACGAGCTTGGCTCTTCACAATCAAAAAGTAGTCGAGGAAAGATTCAGATGGGGACGGGGGGAAGCCAAGCTAATTTCCGGGAACCCACGTTGCCGCGCACAGGTACCACAAGAGGCGAGTGCATGGCTCGGCTAATGAGACATTGTATTAGCATATTGAATTCTAATTGTTACATCTCTGAACATCCCTTGCTGGAGAGGAGAGAGAAAATCAGGTCTGAAATGAAAACACACTGGACATCCGTTCAATGGGGTCTTCAGAAGCGCATTGTACCTTTGTCCTCTCTCTTTTGTTCTACATACCTGACCGCTCATCATGAAATAATAGTCCAGGAAACAACCCATTTGCCTGGATCCTGATGCTTTCTGTGGCCAGCAAGACTGTTGCTATCTCTGGCCTTATTTTTTTATAAATTTCAGGCTTTGATGTGGGTATATGCTAGGTCTCACTTGTATCCACAAAAATAAAAAGAAAAAAACCATGTATTTATCTGCCTGTCCAGCAGCAATGAACTGTCATTCACCCTCCTCATGGTGCAGCAGCAAGACATGGTCTCCTCAGTCTGCATTAGGCATCTCTCAATAGCCTGGACTTGATTTAATAGTTAAAATTAACAAACACTCATTAAATTGCCATTATACGCTATGACTTACACTAAGCACAGTTCACATGTTATCTCATTTATTTCGTACAGTCCTTGACATAGATGTTATTCCAGCCAGTTAGCAGATCAGGACACTGAGGCTTGAGGAGGTTTGGTCAATTTAGTACGATGAGCCGGGGCTATATGACTCCAGATCCTTAGCTCTTGATGGCTGAACTTGCTTTCTCCTCTGGAAAACCTTTCTGCATCCTCCAGGCCAGAACAAGGACCCCAGGTATGCCTGCCTCTGCGAGCACCTGCTGTCAAGCAATTCTTCCCAGTCCCGCCCCTTCCCCCCAGACAGAACCAACTGCAAAGCACTGTGGTCATCAACTTGTCTATCTCCCTTAGATATGGAGATTTGGGGGAGTAAAGAATGTTCTTAGACATCTCTAGTCCCAAGATTTAGAGTTACTGTTGATGTACACTGTTGATGTAACTGAATGAATGAATGAAGAGCATCTCTTCAAATTGTTGAAGTAGTGTTTACATAAAATTGAACAACACTGTGAGAAAGTTACCAGGCAAGAGAGCCAGAGCAATCCTGGTGGCCACAGCCTTAATGTTTCATTCGGTAACATCTATAATTCAAACTCGAACTCAGCAAGACAGATGCCCAAATCAACGCGCTCAAACTACGCTGGAAGCTCTATGTGCCCCAGAGCCCACTGTGGTTTGAGGTTTGCTTCCATGGGGCTATGAACTCCCACCCACCCCCTCCTCTTTCATTATTTGTCTATGACTTGCAGTTTTAGAGTTTAGAAACATTCTAGCCATGCCGCCTGCCTCTTTCAAAGGCTCTTTCAGCTACAGCAGTGGGGTGGGTTTTTTTACTTTGCTGTCGCAAAGGAGGGGCTCGAGATAAAGGAGAAAGGAGAAAAACTGAAGCCTTGGAAATAGAAATTGGAAACAGATAAAAGTGAAGCTGAATGCAAAGGAGTCTATAACACAGATGCCTCAGGAATTGCTGAGGCCATCGAAGCTGGGTGAGATAACATTCTGAGTGCAGGTATCCCTAATGGGGCTCTGAATGATTGGCTTCTTAAAGAATGTACTCATTGCTGTAAATGGAGCCCAGCCTCTATGTGCAAGGGGCTGAGAGGAAGGAAGAGCCGGAAGCCACAATCTATGAGCCATGATTTGAGAAGAGCAAAAGGCCATTTTCTTATACTTTACAAAACTGTTTTGTATCGCTCTTCCTTGTCTTAAGTAGCACACCCTCAAAATTTGTTTTTGAGTGCAAGTAGCTTACTTCAGAGGTGATGATGGGGAGAACTGACACACAAGGAAGCCAATAAAGGGTGATCATTCTCGCTACTAGAGTGGGCAACTGGAGCTCCATCCCCCTGGGGGCTATGAGAAATGATGCGGAATATACCCCTGCCAAAGGGGCAAGGGAGTCGGAGCATTTATCCTCCACCCCCGCTTCATCCCTGGTCATAGGCTGGGCCCGGAAGTGTAAGTTCCCCAGCACTTCTGGCCTGGCCTGCTCCTGCTGCCTGAATAAGCATTCAGGCAGAATGTCTCCATGGTCTGCAGTGAGAAACTTCCAGAAGGAATGGTGAGGACTGAACATGAATATGAGAGGATGTGAGGCAGCCCTGAATTATGTTACATGCACCTTATGATATTGTGTGTGTGTGTGTGTGTGTGTAGTATACATCCCATCCAGTGTGTGTGTGTGTGAGTGTGTGTGTGTGTGTGTGTGTTGTATTTATATACACATATATCTGGTGTGCAAGTATTCTATGTAATTAAAAGAAAACAACAAAAAAATGCAAGTCATGGTAACCTCTGCACGTTTGTTGGCATTCGTGAATTGATGCCTCAAATGTGTGCCAGCTGCTGTTCTAGGAGTGGACAGGGACCAAGCTAAACAAGTTGCCTGACCACACAAAGATCACTTCATCGTCGGGAGAGAATAGAAGTACACAAATCAACATAGAGGATACATCAGAATAAGTACTATTTTTAAAATGGCAGGCACAGGAAGGTCTGAAGACAAGGGTGAGGCTCACGCTGACGTAGGCCTGCTGAGGAGCCAGGTAGCTGACCATGTGGGGACTCCAGGGTTCCAAGCAGTGGAAACAACACATGTAATGGCCCTAAGCTAAGAAGAAGCTTTTTATCATCTTCATACTTTTAGAGCAGCAAATTTGCTGCAATGCTTACATATTGTTAAAATCGAGAGGACAAGTACAATAAAACTTGGTAAAATGTAATTTAAGTGAGGGAAAGAAAAATTCGAATGAAAACTCTGTATTGATTCTTGGATATTTGACGGATACAACATTCCAAAATTGGTCATCTGGTGGGAATCCGAAAACCTCTATTAACTTCACTTAATGGATGGAAAGTCCAGAATCAATCAATAAGTATTTATGGAGCTTGCACTGTGTAAAAGGCACCGCATTTGGGCCCCGGGGAGCACTGAGATGAACAAGACAGTGGTCCTGCTGTCATGTCGTTAGTGTCTAGTACAGGAGGTGGGAACATATGAAACCAATTCTATGATTAGACATTTCATGGCAAGAACCATGACAGAAGTACAGATATCGTGCTGTGAGACTAATTCAGACTGGGGAGCAAGGGCACTTTAAGGGGTCCTTCTGAAGTGGAAGGCATTTGAACTGGGCTTACAGAGGAAATAAGCTTGTGATGGCTCCGAGGGTGTTTTAGGCACGAGAACAGCATGGTTCTCGGCAGGCAGAGGGAAGTTGCGGCACACACACATGGGGAGATGAGTCATTTGGAGCACAGGGAAGCTGGTTCTCAGAATCCAGGAACAGAAGACCAGGTGAGAAATGTAGGTGGAACGAGGTGACAGAACACACTGAGTGCCATGAATGAGGATCATCTGCTCTTTTGTCAAATACTTATTCATTTACCCACCTCTGATGGCAATCCTCCACTTTTTAGGGGGAAATTGCACTCACCCTGCAATCTAAGTTCCTGTGGCTGGGTAAAGCTGAAGACTCGGCTTGTCTGACTTTAGAAGAGCGCAGGTGACTGAGACCTGGCCAATCAGAGCATCTCATCCCTTTGTTCACAGAGCTTGGTTGAAGGATGAGCACATGACCTCATGAGAGCCAGTGACATTTAGTTCTAAGAATTATACTGTATGTGTTTGGGAAGAGAGAACACCTTTCTCCATTGGAGCTACTGAACAGATGGACAGTAAGTTTGGGACGGCTGCTGAAAACCATGTCACCACCCAAATGAGACATGCTACCTCAGTGGGGAACCAACAAAAAAAGAGAGAGAGATGGATTGCTGAGAGAGAAAGCAAATAGGACATTTTTAAAATGACAACGCCAAGATTCAGCCTGTATGGAAGTTACGTCAATTCTAGGTTGTCCAGTCGTGCAGCCTAGTAAACCACTTTTCTTTTCCATTAAGCTGTCATGGAGTAGGTTTCTATCACTTGCAATCAGAAGACTGAATGACAATGTATGTAAAACACTCAGGGAAGAAGAAGCTCTCAGAAATGTTAAAAATCTTAGCAATAAAATCAGAAATCAAGGTTGTAGAAAAAGTATCAGCTGGATGGTGATAGAGATCAGGCCAAAAGAACCATATGGTCCATCTGGGAAAAATGGAACCTTGAATGAGGGCAATGCCCGTGATCATGAAAAGGAGATGGGGACTTGAGAAATATTTCAGAGGTAGCATCAACAGGATTTAGCAGCTAATGGAGGGCAAGGAAGAGGAAGAAATAAAAAATTACTCAGAACTTTCTAACTTTGGAAACTGAGGGGATGGTAATGGCATTAGCTGCAACGGGAGAAAACACAGGAAGAGGAACTGACTCATGGTAGCGATAACAAGTTTGCTTTTGGCCACATGGAGCTGAGGCTGCCTGCAGGACAGCAGGTTGGAGATGCTCAATGTAAGTGGATTGCAGCAATGGTGTACAGAATGCTCAGGAAGAAAAGATCAACCACCATAAAGAGAAGCAAAATACGTAGCCTGTTTTTCATAGATTAGAGATTAGATTAGCTTTCTGAATAGCAATCATTTTGGATAGTGACTATGTATGAAAGGAAGCAAAGCTTGATGTATTGTGATCGCATACCAGAGAGCAATTAAAATGTATCCTGTCAGCCATGCCATCAGTGAAATACTGCATGAGGGCAAAGAGGAGGGTAAGACTCAAAACAGGACAAGAAGCTGTGATGTTCTGACAGCTGCTTTATCTAGCTGCTCTTGAAATTCTAGGACAGGACTTAAAAAGTTGCAGAACCTTAGAAATGATTAAGTTTATCCCATCTTCTTAATTCCAGAGATGGAAGGGAAAAAATATATACATACATATGATTATGTCATAATATATATATATTATGTATATATCAGCCATAATTTTATGATATCTTCCTTAAAACACTGAGGTTTGATTTCATTACTTGAAAATCAAGCTACTGTCTACTTATACACATACAACGCAACTCTTTACTGCTGAGGGTACTTCCGGGATGCACCTCTGACATAGGGTGTTGGTGACATTTTGCTCATGGTAGTGATTCTTAAAGCTTGTTCCTTGGAGTATTATCTCACAGAATGCTCTGTGAACACAATAAGGTTCCCAGGTCATGTAGATTTGGAAACTGTAACCCCTTCTTGGAAATTCAGTATGCGTATTTGCATATTAAAATCTCTGAGAAGTCCTGCAGTAAAACTCATTTAATTAAATTTCCTTTAACCTAGGTGTCCCTCAATTAGTTTTGAGATATGTTTCTTTGATTCCATAACACTTCTCAGCATCCTTAAAAATTAATATGTATAAAGTATACTTTGGGTAACCCTAGAAAACGCTATCACAGGCTAAACTTCTAGAACAAGCCAACTTCTAGAGTAAGCCAATCTTAGCCAAGTTGGGATAAATCAACAAAGCTCTCTGTTTGGCAACTTGCAAGCAAATGTCCAGCCAACTAATTGGATGACTCATTTTAGTTCCCTTTTTGGAGGACTGCTGAAAAACTGCATCAGTGTAGCCCATGTGGACCTATACAAACTGTATGTTTTACTGCTCATAAAAACAAGATTGGATTCCTCTCCAAACAGCTAAGTGACACTTGGCATAAACAAAAGAGTATATCTTAATGTGCTACTATGTTTGGTTTGTTCTATGACACTGCTTGGGTTGTCGGCTGCAGAAGAAAAAAACAGTACAAGCTATGTTTGTGGATTAAGTTCAGGGGAGCAAAATGTGTATACTGATTACATTTTGGCTTAGAAAAAATGTTATAATCACCATGAAGACTTGTTCTAAACACATTCCCTTGAACACCATATCTAAAGGGTTCTTAGTAGAGCAGAAGCCTCTCTGGAAGGCAGAGTTATGGTGGAGTTATGAAACACATTAAGGATAGCCATGTTAATGAAGTAGAGATTGGGAGAGGGTACCTGGGAATCCAATGCCTCACCTTCAGCGCCCTTGAAATCAGCCTCCTCTCAACCTGGGTTGAGTTGAAATTAACATAATGTGATAGCTTCCCTCTGCCTATGGAGTGTGTTTTCTCAGGAGGGTGGAACCGAACACTCTCCTCACTCTGGTGGTCCCCCTGGAAGCTTAGCCCTTAGTCACACTGAAGGTGAGCAGCTGTCCTTCACAGAACATGCCTGAGTAATCACCGATGGCCCTCCAAGGCCCCACGACAGCCTGGATTCCAGTTCCATGAAATAAGTTTCTATCTCTCCCCATATGAAAAGGGGGAATATTAGTAATATCTATCTTCAACAACCAGGCTGTCATGGAGATCAATTAAAGGACAGGTGTCAAGATGTCCTTTGTCAACAGAATATTGTATATGATTATTAGTATCAAGATGTTCTTTTTCTTAAACCAGGGATTAACAAACTATGGCTCATCAGTCAAATCTGGCTTGCAGGCTAAGAATACTTTTTGTTTTCATTTTCAAACAAGTATTAAAAGAAGAAGGAGGAGGAGAGGAAAAAGGAGAGTAAGAGAGGGAAAAAGAAGGAAGAGAAGAATTAGAAGAATATAGAACAGGGTTTGTATGTATCCTGCGGAACCTAAAATATTTACTATCTGTCTCTTGATGGCAAATGTTCACGGACTCCTTTCTTTAACAGAGAAAATCTAGCTCTTATTTGCCTTCCTATTATAGATGTTTAAGAAAATGCCCCAAGTCTTCACGCCTGCTTGTGCCATAGAACTGTTCACTGCCTTTCCTCTTTGACACTGGGCTCAGGCATGGGATGCTTGGCCAAAGGAATGCTTGCCAAACAGACTTGAAATACACCTGTAGGATTGATCTTGTCTCTCTTGTGCCTCTGCCATTACTCTGAGAATATGCCCGAGTTAGCCCTACTACAATATGAGAGAGTCATGGAGCAAAGCTCAGTTCCCCCAGCCATCACTGCCGAGGCTGGCCTAGATCATTCAATAGCCAGCTGACTTTCCAATGTATCAGCCAGTTCAGCCAAGATCAGCAGAGCCACCTCACTGATGACTGACCCTATACAAACATATGCTGGAGATCCACGGACTCTTCATACCTGGCAGAAAACACTGAACAGAGTAGAGATGGCACAGCCTTGGAATTACAGCTCTCATTCCTACCGTTGCTCCAATCTTCTAGACTCTTGACATGGCATTAGTACAGCATTACTACAGCAACAACTAGAACCTGCTGGCCCAAGACAAACCCCATGAGTCTCCATTCATTGATTCAACAAATACTTCTTTGTAGCACCTATGTGCCAAGCACTGTTCTGGAACATTGGGATAAGTCCTGTCCTATAGGAGCACATTTATGGGGTAGGTTACATCCTCCAGTCCTAGTTCTTCCTCTCCAACACTGCCATGCTGGGGCACCAGCAGATAGTATAGTTCCACAACTTCATTATAATCTGTCTCAGTAGTACAGATTCTACATATTAAAAACCATTTGAATATGTTCAGAATGCATGAAAAATTTTAAACTCACACATACCAGAAATGCCCTGGCCTCTGTAAGAGTGATAAGAGGATGTTGGAGTACATTCTGGAGTGAGAGTGACAAAGTCATAATTTTCTCTGCATAAAAGTTACTAGAACCTGGGAATATAGACAAAATTGTTCTGTTAACTTTGCTCAAACCACCTGAAAACTAAAACATGAATACACAGTTCTTTCTTTGATGACATAGTGTGGTGGTTTTAAAATACACACAAAGATCATTTGATATGTCTCCTTTCAAGAGGTAGAGTTTAATTTCTTTACCCATGAATGTAGAGTTGAACTCAGTACTCACTTCTAATAAATAAAGCATAGTAAAAGTAATATTGTATGCCATCCAAGATTGCTTTTCCTTCTCTAGGATACTTCACTCAGGAGAAAGCCAGTGCCATATTGTGTAGCTACTCTTGCAGTCCTACAGAGAGGCACACAGGGTAAGGAACAGAGGCCTCTTACCAACAACCATGTGAGGGCGCCATCTTCGAAGCAGATCCTTCATGTTGTCATGCCAAAGAGTTGTGACAATTAAAATTTCTTACACTTGCAAAACAAGTGTTCTAACTTATATTTAAAAGTTAATTTTAACTTTTGAATATAATTAAGGTTTGCTTTCTGTTTAGCTTGCATAGGATGGGTTTTTCTAATTTTTGTTGTAAAGTAATCCTTTACTTATATCTAAAATATCTAGAGTGAGTGACACTTTTCAGTAAATATTATTTTAATAATATATGATGTGAATAAAATGTATTTTGAATGCTACACAATACAATGTATGAAAAATGCATCTGTATATGTTTACATAATTTTCTTTTTTGATTAGGGAGCAGTCCAAAGATTTCACCAGAATCCCAAAAGAGTCTGTCGTCATCAAGAGATTAACAATCACAAATCTAGGAGTTTTTCCTTGTCAATTCCTTTTATTTCAAGAGAGATGCCATTTGTATTTCAGGTTTAGGGGGACAAAAGTAACTCTCAGAGAAGCATTAGAAATAGTTGGTATTGTGGAAATAATTGGCAAATGTGTGTAGATAAGAAATATATTTGGCAGGCTAGTAGACTTGAGATATTTATCTGCAAGGCTGTTTTAAATGGGTTATGGTTGGTTTGACTCTGCGTTTAATGTCACTCAATATTTGTACATAATCTGTTAAAAATTAAATGTACTCTCTTATAAATCCAAAAGTTACTCAGTTCTCTTCTACCAGACTACATTGCATAACATCACACCCTTATATTCAGAGCTCCTGCTGTTCCAACACTATGGAGAATCAATCAATACCCTAACAATCATGCTTCTTGCAATAATTCGGATAGGGGCTTGGACCAAGGGTCAGCAGAACAGCTTCCAGTCCTTGAAAAGAGTATTATGAGGCTTGGGTAGGCCCAGACAAAGAATACTTAACCCAACAATGCTGGCAGATTTTCTTCTTCTTGACTCTAACTCCAAAGCTACTTTGAGAGCAGCCCACACAAAAGCTAAGGGAAAAACAGGAGACTAAGTTCTTCCTGCTCAGCACTGGAGCCTTGCACTAACCCTTCCATGGGTGGTAGAGACATAGGGCCCAGAGCAAAGGGAGAGGAAATGGTGAGAAGCAGGGCTAAACCCTTTTGGGCACCCAAATGCTGACTAGAAGTTCAAGAATTAGAAACAGACAAATTGGTCCTTGCTTTCAAATAATTAATATTATATTTGAAGAATTCAGAACAATCCAAAGAACAACACAAAGGGATAATTTGAGATACTGTAAATATATGTACGTGGACTTAAAAGATTTTTCTTGCAACTGAGAAAGACTAAGGCAAGAATAAAAATGACATGGCTCATGTGACAATGTTTTCCCTTCTTGAGTTTATGACAGACATCACCAATTAATCCCAAAATTCTTTTCTGCTAAGCCCAGATATCAAATCCTCCTCCACATGACATACTAGACAGTCATTATCAGTCTATCTGATCTGGCTTGTTAGATGAGGCTTGTTTGCTCTAAATTCATTGGTTCAGAAGATTCTGAAACACTAAAAGATCACTTTCCAAAGCATTGAGAAAACTAGGATATAAATGCAGGTAACTGGAAAGAAAAGACTACAGGCACACATTTAGATAGCGGTAGAATTTTTATGGTGAACAAATAGCAGGAAGTTACAGCTTAAGCTCCTCCAACAGTAAGGAAAAATAAGGATTAGATCAAAGACCTTTGAAGCCCCAAGATACCTATTGCTTGGATTATCTTTAACCAATGATGTGTCATATGTAGTATAGACTGTTGGGGAAATGGCTACTCTTTGGCTGGAGTAAGAGATGGGTGCCCCTGGGAGAAAAAAACAAAATAAAACGAATATAACCTTTGCTTGCTTAACATGGTTCTAACCAGTTTAGCCTTGGTTTCCTGAAGTCTAATCACTCTTGAAAGCTAAAGTCACATGCAAGAGGTATCCATCTTCTCTCCCCCAAATCTGGCCTTCTCCCAGTGCTTCCCAATAGCTGAATGGCTGGCAACAGCAGCCATTAATTAGAGAAGCCAGAAACTGAGAAGTTACCTTTGATGCCCATCTTTACTGTACCTTCCATATTTTATCCCCCATAGTATCATTTGGATTTTATATACTGAGTGGCCCACAGTGCCTTCTACCTCACATTTCTACTGCAGCCACACTGGTCCAAGCCTCCAACACATCTTACCTAGATATTGCAACAGTACACACCCACCACCGATCCCTTCCAATCCATCCCCAACCCTCCAGTCAGAGAGCTTTTTGTGAAATATAAATCCATTTCTAACAATGCCAGCCCCCTGCTTACCTTTCATGGACTCCCTGTTCTCCCAGGCATGGAGTCCAGAACATGCAGCTAGGTCTACAAGGCCCTCAGGGCCTGAACTTTGCCCACCAGAATCCCCTTCAGGACCCTTTCCATTGAGCTGCTTCCAGTTCCAGAAACACACTACACATCCTCCAGCCACCAGGACTTTGCACATGTTGTACCCTCTGCCTTGGGAGATTTAACTCCTCCATCACCTCCTATCTCCACATGCCCATAAACATGCACTCTCACTCACATGTTTTCCCTTCAATCTTAGGTCAAGGGTCAGAGTACCCTCCCCTCGCCTCCCTGACTGGTCAGTTTCCATCTATTATGCTCACTAAGAATATTCAAGACTGCTTTTTTATAGGAACTTCTCCTTTCTAGAACATACCGCAGCAGTAACCTCTTTGCACATAAGAAAAAAGGTATTCCCTTCCCTTCCTCTTGCATCTCCAGGGTCTGACTACTGTAAACTCTCAAATAATATTTTTGAATGAGTGATTGAGTGAATCATACTAGTGGTTCACTCATTCAGCAGGCCTTTATTTACATTTGGAATTCTGCAGAAAGGGGGGAAATATTTTAGTCATGTGAAGCATGGCAGTGGGAAATTCACAAAAGAGCTGAGTATTAAGAGAGGTTTTGGAAGATGACTGGGAATGGGCCTGGGAGGAAAGAAAGGAGAGGAGATTCAGTTTAATAGTCTTAGTATAATCACAAGATAAATAAAGTTGAGCTAAAACAGCCTTCTTCTCATGCCTGCAAGCCATTGATTCAGCTAAAAAGGCAATTACCCAAGAAGAATATGAATATTGTCTATCATATTGATGCAGAAAAAAAGTGCTGAATGTTGCAATGATAGTGAGCAGTCCATAAAAAAAAAAAAAGAAAACTTGGGGCGGTGGACCACCAAAGTCTGCCAGTCACATTTTATTACAAGCAGCTCAAATAATTCTGTTCAATCTCATCTTCTTGGAGCCAAACATTGTTTTTTATTGTAAGACAAAAGGTTGAGACATTTCCGTGGATGCTTTTCTATTAAAAAAAAAAAAAACTTTTCTGCATAAATAACTCTATACGTCTGGATAAATTAATTGGGGAGAATTACTGAGCAGAGCCCTATAAAGTGCCAGGCACTAAATTGTTGTGATAATATTGTTTAAGCATATGTTTTATTTTTATACAGAAGTGAAAATTGAACTTAAGAGTTTATTTAAATTACTTAGTCAGGGTCACATATTTAGTAAATAAATGACAGCATTTAATCGAGGCCTTCGCTGTAACTTGGCATAGCCCCTGAAGTCACAGATGAGGAGCTTAATCCAAGGAAGTGATAATATTTTCTAAGAATGGTAGAATCCAAGAGTTCACTAGAATTTTACTTGGGGCCTTATGATTCTGACAGCACCTTGGTCAATAACACAAAACAAATATTGTTTTCTGCTTCTACTTTTTCATGATACATGCCTAAAGTAGCAATAACTCAAATAAATATTGGAACATAATTATGCCTTTTAACACATGACAGTTTGCAAAGCAGTACACATTACTGACTTACTGATAGCAAATATCTTTTTGATATGGGCCTCTATTTTGGTATGTTTTCATAACTGTCTACTGGAGATTCTTACATACATGCTCGGTGTAGGAGAATGGGGGCCCTTTACGCATCATACATTGATATGGTAGTGAGCTTAAATCTGTACTTGTCCAAGGGTGTGCTATGGTTTTCCTGAAATGTCCTTTCTGAGAGGTACATGAAGATGTCCTACACAACTGTGTGATGTGTGATCATCTACAAGGATTGTGCCAGCAGGTCCTCTGATGATTCCTAAGCCTAGACTTGCATGCATGTAATAGTTATCAATCACTGCATAGCAAATTACCACAAACTAAGAGGTTTAAAACAAACACATGTTTATTCTACCACAGTTTGTTTAGGTCAGAAATCTGGGTATGCCTTAGCTGGCTCTTCTGTATCATGGTCTCTCAAGAGGCTTTAACCAAGGAATCTTCCAAGACTGGGGATCTCATCTGAATGTTCATGATACCATTGTTGGCAGATTTAGTCTTACTGGGCTGTTGAACTGAGACCCCCAGTTTCTAGTTAGCTATTTGTAGGAGGCCACCCTGAGTTCCTTGCCACAGGGGCCTTTCCAACAATAGCAACTTGCTTCACCAAAGCCAGTGATGGAGAAAGCCTGCTGTCTAGAAGTCAGAGTCTTTTGTAAACATATCACAGAAAGGATTTCCCTCAATGTTGACGTATTCTATTGAGCCAGTTCCTCAAAGGAAGAGGATTACATAAAGCTGTGAGTTCCAGGAAGCGAAGATCATTGGGGTCACTTTGGAAGCTTCCTGCCACATGTACTAAAACTCAATGCCTATGCAAGTTCCTTCCCAGCTATGGAGAGATGTCCAAGTCTTTCATGCACATAGTTCCTAGGACACTAGGAATACAGACTCCATTCAAGAGGACCTCTGTTCTCCCTTCTGTGACTGCTAAGGACCACACCAGCATGCCACCTGTTCAAGACACCTTCGTCAGAAGGTTTTTAATGACTTATTTGGGGGGCAGAGTATGACAAATTTGAGGCTAAAAACATAGAAGCCACCATGTTTGGTGGACTATTTTTAGCTGCTCTACTTATTTCTTGCTGCTGCTTACATCCCGAAGTAGGTGTCTCCCCATCACACCTCAGTATGGCTCTGCCATCCACAATGTAATTCAAGAACTTTTCTAACTAAGCAGCAGATAATATCACCACACAGCCGTATCTCCTAGGTCTACTTCAGAGGCCACGTGTGGGCAGTTTCCATATATGCCGGTGGCTTTCAGCATCTGCCTGCTTGAAGAAACTCTTAAGCAGAAGCTTACACGGCCTGAGCATGGGGCACGTGGGGCCTGATGCAGAGATAATGCCCAGGAATAATCTTCAACCAATGGGGGTGAGAGCTGGTGGATGAGTACCCCTGCCCACCTGCCTTTTGGTGGGACAATCCTGAGGCCCATGCCATCTTTCAGAGGGTCCCCAGCAGGATTGAACCCAGGTGAGCCCAGCAGTACCCTACTCATTCATGCACCCTTTATTGGCATTTTCCTCTTTCTTGTCTCTCTTCCTACTTGGGAGGATGACCTTCCAAATAAGCTACTTGCATCCAAATCCTTCGTATAGGTCCACTTTGGGGAATCCAAGCAAAGAAAATATACTACAATTCTGTTCTGCTGTTAGGAGTGGTGAGCTACAGAAGCTGACTATTATCACCTTCCCTTGCTTGGGCTTCAGAAGGGGTTGATGGAAAGTTAAAGGAAGCAATCAGAAAAGATGCCCCCATTGGTATTCTGAGAAAGTGTATTAAGGAGGCACCCTTCTTCACTGCTTGTGGGAATGCAAACTAGTGCAACCTCTTTGGAGAGCAGTGTGTCAATTTCTGAAAGAACTAGAAATTGACCTTCCATATGACCCAGGAATTCCCCTATTGGGAATATACCCAGAGAAACTCAAATCATTCTACAAAAAAGATACCTGCACATGCATGTTTATTTCAGCACTGTGCACAATAGCACAAACATGGAACCAACTGTGCTTTAAAAATGTGGTACATATACACACTGGAATATTACACAATCATAAAGAAGGACAAACATATGGACTTTGCAGCAACTTGGATTGATTTAGAGTCGATCATACTCAGTGATCTATCACAGAAACAAAGAACAGAGTACTACATGTTCTCACTCAGAAGCAGACCCTGAACATTTACCATAATACTATAAGAGAAGGGTTGGCAGTAGCGGGATACTGCCAGGGTGGGGAGAAGGGGGACACAACATCAATAATGGTTCCTGATCTCAAACCGGGCAAAGTGGAGACCACAGGGAGGCCCAAACTTTACCTGTACGATGACCGCTTGTTACCTAATCCTGAATTGTACCCCACGTCTTTAAAATAAAATAAAACGAATAAAATAAAATAAAAATAAGGAGGCACCAGTTCTCAAAGTGGGATCCCAGAACATGCCGGACTAGCAGCAGCATCACCTGGGAACTTACTGGAAATGCAAACCCTCAAGTTTCACCCCAGACCTCCTGAATCAGAAAATCTGGGGTGCTGCCAGCAACCTGTGTTTTCACAGCCATTCAGAGAATTTTCGTGCATGCCAAGAGTTGAGAATCATTCATGTAAAGCATGTCTCTCTTCCCTTCATTTACGTTTTTCACAATCTGCAGAGTTCCACCCCTTGCTAATTGTGTGACCTTAAACAACTCATTTAATCTCTCTGTGCTTCAGTTTCTTCCTCTGTAAAGTTAATTTTTATTAATACTTTATATTAGGGATCCTCAGCCCCCAGGTCACCTTAGAAGTTTCCTGCCACCTATGCTAAAACTCAATGCCTATGCAGGCTCCTTCTCAGCTACTGAAAGATGTCCAAGTCTTTCATGCACACAGCCCCATGGGCACTGGGAATACAGACTCCATTCACAGGGGACCTAGGTTCTCCCTCCTCTGACTACTAGGGACCACACTACTGTGCCACCTGTTCAAGGCATCTTCCTCAGAAGGTTTTTAATGGATTATTGTGGGGGCAGAGGATGACAAATTTGAGCCTAAGAGTTACCACGCTTGGTGGACTATTTTAGCCACTCTACTTATTTCTCCCTGCAGCGTACTGGTCGGTGCCCTGTTAGGAACCAGGACTGTGTTACTGGTTTGTGGCCTGTTAGGAACCAGGCTACACAACAGGAAGTGAGCAGTGCATTAGTGAAGCTTCCTCTAAATCTACAGCCACCCCCCATCGCCCACATTACCACCTGAGCTCCACCTCTTGTCAGATCAGCAGCAGCATTAGATTCTCACAGGAATGTGAACCCTATTGGGAACGGTGCATGCGAGAGATCTAGGCTGAGCACTCCTTATGAAACTCTAATGCCTGATGCTCTGAAATGGAGCAGCTGAGGCGGCTGCAAATACCAATTAACATTAGCAGTGGGGTTTGACTGCCCAGAGACCATAATCAATCGATTGCTTGCAGACGCATATCAAAACCCTATCAGCGAGTGGTGAGTCTATGTACTTCAATTGTACAGCTGTATCTGGTGGCATGCTTATTGTATAATTACATATAATTATTTTTAATATATATAATTATTTACATTGCATAATTATTTTTGATATTATATATAATTATTCCATTATATACTACAATAAATTTAATCATATATTTATTATATATCATATTTACATTTTTATACATTTACATTATATTTCATTATATATTTACTACATATAAATATATATTATCACATGTTTCATTATATATTACAAGGTAATAATAATAGAAATAAAGTGCACAAAAAATGTAATAAGCTTGAATCATCTTGAAACTATCCAACTTCGTCTATTGAAAAATTGTCTTTCATTAAACTGGTCCCTGATACTGAAAAGACTGGGGACTGCTGCTTTATTTTATTGCATTATACTTAATTTTACCTTCCATATATGACACAGTAAGGATTAAATATAGTTCTATTTGCAAACTCTTTTTTTTTTTTTTTGAGTTGGAGTCTCACTCCATCACCCAGGCTGGGGTGCAGTGGCACCCTCACGGCCACCCCCATGTCAACCTGCTGGGATCCGGCGATCCTTCCGCCTCAGCCTTCCAAGTAGCTGGAACTACCAGCATGCACTGCCATGCCCGGCTAATTTTTTATTTATTGTACAGTCGAGGTCTCACCAAGTTGCCTGTGGCCTCAGGCAATCCATTCACCTCGGCCTCCCAAAGTACTTGGATTACAGGCTGAGCCACTGAGCCAGGATTGTATTTGCAAATTCTTTTGGAATTTTGCACAGCGATTAAATAACAAACACTTTGGTCTCCCTTTCCTCACTTGCAGGTAACCTCCAGGAGGGTCCATGAGGGTCTAGCTTTGTCTGTTTGGCTGATTGTTCTATCTCCGAGCCTAGCACAGTGCCTGGTACAGTGTAGACACCTGATGAATATTAGCTGAATACATAAAAGAATCCAAAATCCAGGACTTTCCCTACATCTCCCTCGCTGACTCGACTCTCCTATTTCCTGTGTGTCTTTATGGAGATTGACTGGTTTTCCTTTCAACCTCGCCTTTCCCTGTTAGATGACTGATTCTTCGTCTAATACATGCAACTAGGGCACTCACCCTCATTCCTGGCTCTGCTTCTGTCCCATGAGGGTACACAGATGTGGAGCCAACACTCGGCACAGCTGGTTGGACCAGCCAACACCTAGCTGACTCCTAGACTTGTGAGCAGGTTAAGCCAGGCCAGGTACACTGCATGTATGTGCGTGCATAGGGATACTTATCCCCCCCTTTTTAAATGCCTAAACAATGGTGGGCACTTTGGCTTCCACAGCACATTGGCTACAATAGCCACCTCCCTACATGAAAAGCTCTCGGGATCAGATTTTTTTCTAAAATGTTTCTTTGCTCATTTTCAGGAGGTAAACTTGTCTGCCCATGAGGCTGTGTTGGGGCACTGTGTATTTTCTGTCTAGAATATTTCAGACTAATCTACAGACTTGCAGTTTCCCTCTTCCAGATCATAAATAAATATGTAAAATAAGACCAGCCCCAGTATCATTCCACAGAGAATACTAGTCTCAGATATTAAATTTAATTTTTTTTATTATGTCCAAGGCAAATCCCTCATTTATAACTAAATATTAAAATACAACTAGTATTTTCAAAATAATAACAATTTTTAATTTTATTTTAAAGATGTGGGGTACAATTCAGGGTTAGGTATACAAACATTGATTATGCAGGTACTCTTGATGATGAGGTATGCCCCTCCCTCCCCTAGCAGTTTCCTCAACTGCCAATCCCACACCCCTAACCTGGCAGTTTCCCACTACTGCCAATCCCTTTCTTTCTTTTTTTTTTTTTTTTTTTGAATTGGAGTCTCACTCTGTCACCCAGACTGGAGTGCAGTGGCCGCTCCCGGCCACCACAGCCTCGACCTGCTGGGCTCCGGCGATCCTTCCGCCTCAGCCTTCCAAGTAGCTGGAACTACAGGCGCGCGCTACC